>JAVFBW010130385.1:0-13854 GCA_034783835.1 Mopalia ciliata
CCCCCCCCCCCCCCCCCCCCCCATGGTCTTAATCAAACGACTTGTAAAAACACATCGAAGCGTAGCTAAAGCTTATTATCTCCTAAACCAATGGGAAATTCAAAGATAAAAAAGTTCTGCTAGTGTATATTAATCAACCTAAAAGTTCCCGGATGGTGATTGTAGATGTTTATTTGGGCCGTTAAGAACCATGGATATTGAAGGCCCCAGGTATTGACTAGCTATTTATTAATTCATGAATATGTGTTTGACGCTGACACTCGAGATCTCGGGAGAGACTAGGGTAAACGTTTTTTAATCATGCTTCTATTAAACACCCGGAGGTAAAATCGTCCTCAATTTAGATACCCTTGGGCTTTAAATACAGCTCGCTGTTTAAGTCTTCTGACAATAACATGAAAGGAGAAAGAAACATCTCTTATTCTTGAAGTGTAGGCATTCCTGCAGATTTATTGCACAACCCAGAAGTCTGAATAATAGAATGCCAATATAAATTATAAAATACCAATATCGCAGTTCGCTAAATTGTTAAAGACGAACGATGGTTTAGGGAAAATTGAGTATTTTTAGTAACTTGGAGTTACTCAACCAAAAAATTGTTTCGATTATAATAAATGCATAAAACAAATTTCTCAATAACCACAAGCATTAATAAAACTTATTTCCATCTGATGATAAATGTTTTAAAAACTTGTTTCCATCAAACGAAATGTTGGTTTTGTTTTTTATATTTAATTTAGGGATACAATCGATTTTAAACGGTGAAATAACTAACGGACTTGATTGGTCAAAAGCCAGATGATGTATGGGGGGGGAATAATTGTATAAACCTCATACGTTAACGTCACAACACTTGGCGGGAAAATCTTAATTGCGTGATATATATTAATTGAAACATAACTGTTTGTTATAATTGAATACAATTAGCTTCTACAAAAAAACTTCCCTTTTAATGCCCAAACAATGTACTGTATAAGATCTGTATTGGACATACTGGCGATTATGGGTATTTTGTTTAACCGGTGTTGAACATTTTAGTCAATGGTGTCCAGGCGGGTGTGAGTTATGTTATATGGGGCGGTACATCGCAGAGGTTACGGGTCATATACTCCTCGTCCTGGGTATATGGCTAATCTGGGTAGGTAGACGATTTCCCGTACATTCTCGTGAGACGTGAACATATATACATTTTTTAATCATATTAGCACAGGGATGTCGATTAGCTCAAATTGATTAATCTTCTCAATTTCTAGATAAACTCTCAGACATCTGTTTATGGATAACTCATAATGTCGGGTTGTGTTATAGGTACATTACTGGTAACCTGTGTACAACCATTTCAAGAGAAGGGAGTGACCATGTACAAAGCAAAGATAATGCTTAATGAATGTAAAGCAAAGAAGATATTTGACATAGGTTTTAGGTAAATCAAAGCATAAACGATTATTTAGGAGTAGACATTTAAAGCACAACATATTCCTTTTTCCATGAACTTGCAAAACAAATCATATCATATTGAAATATAAACGGCATTATTTTTTTCTAACACCTATAACCTAGTTCCCGGTTTAAAGTTATTCGATGCAACATATATTTACTTTCACTGTAGAAAAAGACAATTTGCTCGTCTCCACCATGATTCGAACTCCTGTCGCTGGCAATCGGGGTCCACCAACCGTCTTGGTTAAAGAGGATACCGGCAGAACGATCCTGATATATGGTTTTATTGTAGAGAGAGACACGTTTGATTGCCCGCGATATATATTAGATATTAAGTGGTAGATCCGCAAAGTTCGTTCAGTGTCCATCCAGAGTTATTTGAAAACTTAGACCATAACGGTCAGGGCCATTTCTATTGCAGTTGTTTATTCGAGCAAAAGGTTCATTTCTCTGCGTGACTTTTATGGTACAGAATAAAGAGATGGGTTTCTCTAAGCTCCGTATCTTCCCAAACCAGACTTTTCTCAGCTGGTTAACCCCCAGCAATATAATTTATCATTCCTAACAGTTATTTTGAAATGGCAGATCTCCAAGAATTTTCATTCAGGAATTACCGTGGGATCATTCTTCACTTTGTATCCAAGAAGCAATCATGGAGACATTAGACATGCAAACGTCTTGTTTTTACTTTACATGCCAAACACTTCATTAACAGTGAATACAATGAGTGTCTAGTAGAATAACACAGTACCGCTGCCAGGTCACTGGCTTCCTCTATAAATATTCAACAGAGTCCATGGTAATGTAAGATGACTCTGTTTCCACACCATGTCTCTTCGCTACTGCCGATTATAAAGGCTGACTTGTTCTAGTTCGGTTTGAAGAGTAGCCGGGAGAAATGTCCCATTTTATTATAGCGATTAGTACTCTTAGACACTGTCATGAAATAGATCGACCGATGTCTGCACGCCAATGGGAGATCAAATGAAGCCTTTAGAAGACAGAATGAATTAACTTTAATCTTAGATCTCCATCAGATCCTACTCGACCATTGCGTCAGTTTTGAGGGAAATTGTTTTTAAAGCCTACTATTAAAACGAATGTCTGTCTGAATACCATACAGATTTGGAAAGCCTGCATACTCGGTTTTTAAAGAGATCTTTGCCTTGAGTAGAATTAACCGATTCATTAAAGGTCAAATTTTTTGTAGAACTATTGAGATTATCTAATGGATGTTTTGGTACAGGCTTTGCTGAATTTAGCCAATACAAAATCAGTCCAATACAGAACCAAATCAAATTATTAATACTATGCTATGCATTGGAGTGGGAAATCCATGGCCGCGAAATTTACACAACTTGAGGACAGATCCTTGCATGACACCTAAAAGCATTTAGAAGTCTGGAGTATACAAATAACATCGACAGATTTAGTATGGATGACAACTTCTTTATTTATTGGATACTACGTTTCTACCTAATTCCAGATGTGACAGCCTACGGGATTGTCCCCCTTGCTCTTGTGGAACTCTTTACTGTTGTCGCCGCTGACGGGCCGCTGTCACTAAGATGTACACCGATACATTTTCATATAAAACAACCATGTATCTTAGCCGTGGGAGCTAGACCGGTAAACACTTGTACAATGAACATTGTAAGCGTAACATAGTAGGAATGACGTGGACTTCCTGCTACCTTATCTGTCCATCTAGCCACTGTTTTCTGCTTCACTGTTTCTGTTTTCTGTCTAACTGTTTTCTGTTGTACTGTTTCAGTCACTATTTTCGGTCGTTTATTGTTTTGTTTGTTTGCCACGGACATGGTTCACTGCTGTGCATTATTATGCTACCAGAACATTTGAATAAACAAAGTAAATGGATTTAAGAAGTTTTTATTTTCCAAGTCATTCCTCAATAAATTACCCAGGCCTCACACAGAGATCGTTTTCAAGTGTTATGTCTAAGAAGTGGCTGGTCATTTTAAACTCAACAGTTCGCTTTTATTGTGCCATCTGCAGGACTATCAGTGATAGATACACCATTTTGAAAGGAAAAGGAACAGGAAGGTCCACGGGTCGCGGAAGCTTTGAGATTTCATAGGTAGTCCAATAAAGTTTGGCAATCAAATTTGGCCAGTGATTTTGATAGGATTGATGTAAATCTACAATTTTAACTGGGCCGATGGGGGCGGGGAGATTGGAGTCTATACAATATATAATCTGGGCGTAAATAGATTTCGACATCACATTTCATTACGAAAAAGTATAGGTTATACACTGCCAAATATGGAGGGCCTGCTGTGACAAGCTTTTGACATTAGCTAGAAGAAGCAGACAACTCTCCTGTCATCGGGAGTGTTTCATTTAGGTAACATAACACTATATGCTGGAGAATAGTTGGATGTTTATCACAAAAACTCAACCAGCGAATGATGATCAACTTGACTTCAAGCGAAGTTCAACATTTACCCGTTTTATGAATATGAGTAACTAATAAGAAGATATATGATAAGGCTTTTAGGTTAGATGGAAACGTGAATAAAAACTGTTGATTTTAATATACTTAATGTATTCTAACGCATGTACTACTATTGGCTGTCCGTGTTTGCCCGAAACGAATGGCCGTTACGACAATTTGGTCCAGGCAGTTGAGCAGTGATACTCCGCGTCAGTGTTTGACACCAATAGAGCTACATGTTATGGAGCCTAGTAAAAGTTTGCGCGAAGCATACATACTTACCTGAGATACCATCATATGACCACCAGTCAGCCCACGTGGATTCCCCTACAACATGAAACAAACAATGTATACAACGTAGGACAGAGCAATAATTATATATATAAATAAATTACTGGTGTCTTATGAAACCTCGAACGGCTTCACGACGTCCAGGGGTCTTCCCAGTTTGGAGAAAATATAGTCGCCTGTGGATTTATTTCTGCGAATTATGAGGATAGTTTGAAGGTAATATACCAGAAAGAATATCTTTTGTTTTGGAAACAAAATCCGCCTATAGTTCAAAACCTGCCAATAAAATGGAAAAGGTGAAATGGGAATACATGTATCATGTTTTTTATAGCCAAATCCTATATTAGTTGTTCTGAATGAATGCTATGGGTACTCTATATGAATCCTGAAAGAACTCTATATGAATCATGAAAGAATTCTGTATAAATCCTGAGGTAACCCAAAACGAATTTTAAAGGAACCCTACTTGAATCCTGAATGAACTCTTTACGATTACTTAATGAACTCTATATGAATCCTGAAGGAACCCAAAACGAATCCTAAATGAACTCAAATGAATCCTGTATGAACTCAATACGAGTCCTGAATGAACTCTTTATCATTACTTAATGAACTCTATGAATCCTGATAGAAGTCTATATGAATCCTGAAGGAACCCAAAAACGAATCCTAAAGGAACTCTATATGAATCCTGTATGAACTCAATACGAGTCCTAAATGAACCCTATAA
This sequence comes from Mopalia ciliata, assembly GCA_034783835.1. Classification (NCBI taxonomy): domain Eukaryota; kingdom Metazoa; phylum Mollusca; class Polyplacophora; order Chitonida; family Mopaliidae; genus Mopalia; species Mopalia ciliata. The sequence goes on from JAVFBW010130385.1 coordinate 4,917, forward strand.
AATTACTTAAGGAGCACTGTAATGGTTTGTTGGTGTACAGCGTTAACATATGTACTCAGCTGTTACCGCTCAGTTTAATGGACAATTTCCTCAATATGGAAGTTAACCAGATAGACCACCTCCCATTTCATGGTGAAAAAGGCCAACAGCTTTGTCAAAGTATTTCTTTTCGTGTGGATTAATGGATTGTGCGCACACTAATCGCTGTATTAGCTGAGATTTGTGCCTAGTATGTTTAGAATGTCTCGTTCGTTGGTGCCAGGAATGTAATAAGCTCGATGCACATGGTTTAATTTAACATATGTGTCATCGAAATGGTCCACAATTATTTTATTCTCTCGACTTCATCGGGTGGAAAAATGACAAGAAAGGGAAACGGATAATAAATTCGTGACGGTTTCAGGCGACACTCTTTGCACCAGTTATTTAAATTATAATACTTTGTCCCCTTGTGGCTGTCTTTAAGAAATCTTCGACTGATACTCTCTGTCCCATTCTGACTGTCTTTAGAAACCTCTCCCACTGATGATCTCTAAGACTGTCTTCAGAAACCTTCCACTGATAATCTCTATCCCATTCAGGCTGTGTCTTAAAGAACCTTCCACTGACTCTCTGTCACATTCAGGCTGTGTCTTGAAGAACCTTCCACTGACTCTCTCTGTCACATTCTGGCTCTGTCTTAAAGAACCTTCCACTATGCTCCCTGTCGCATTCTGGTTGTGTCTTGAAGAACCTTCCACTTATACTCTCTGTCCATTCCGGCTGTGTCTTGAAGAACCTTCCACTGATACTCTCTGTCGCATTCTGGCTGTGTCTTGAAGAACCTCCCTCTTATACTCTCTGTGGCATTCTGGCTCTGTCTTAATTTTAACCTTCCAGTCATACTCTCTGTCTCATTCTGACTAGTGTCTTAAATAATCGTCCACTGATACCCTCTGTCGCATTCTGGCTGGGTCTTCAAGAACCTACCACTAGTACTCTCTGTCGCATTCTGATATTCTGTAGACACCATCCATTGGATCATAAATCTTTTTTTTTCCAACATTCGGTTAATTTATTTGTTTTATAAGGTCATAGAAACGCCGAAAAGGCAGGCGACAAATGCCTTTATTATCGAGTGCTTAAGAGGATTAAGTAAGCCATCGTTAAATGGTCTGCTTTTAAGCGTTGTGCGACGATTGTATATCACAACCCGTAACTTGATTTAAAGTACCCAGTCGTACATGGCAACAAAATGATGGAATAGGACGCATAGAAAGAGCCTGTGGTCTTTCATAAACACGCAATATTATTTCCCACAAAATGTCCCACCAGCCTTTGACCACTCTTTGATTTTTGAGACTCTTGTCAATTATTTAACCACCGGACAGTGTCCGCTTCATAAACAATTTCACTTCAAACCAATAAAATTTATTTGGACATTTTCGACATTTGAAATATTCATTAAGTGTTGATTTTTGCTGATCATGAATTTTTTACTTTTGTTTATCAAAATTATTGATTATTGTTTATTATGAATCGCAGACTGTTGTTTATCAGGAATTGTTGACTGTTGTTTATCGTGAATTAATGATGATTGTTTATAATGATTTTTTGATAGCTGTTTGTCATGATTTGCTGACTGTTGTTTATCATGAACTATCTAGTGTTCTTTTTCCAACACTTTTGATTGTTGTCTACTGTTAGGCCTATACATCGCGAGTTCGCATCAACTACCTTGATAATTTGTGTTAATTTATACCATATTCTAAGACTCGAATATCAACGTGATCAGATTTGTTCAGGAGATTATTAACTGACAACAAACTGCTCATGAGAAGAAAAAGAAAGTTTTTCATAGCTTGCTATGGATTGTACTGTCTTGGTGGCCTCCCGGGGTTTCCTGGTATTTTATTCAATGTTAAAGCCAGGGGGAGATAATTAAATAAATGAAGCCTGAACAGATAGCATTTAATTAACTGTTACACTTAACTGTGATCCAATTTGGTGACTGACTTGATAATTTGCGTAGGGTGAAAATTTCCATGTCGCATCATTTCTGTTTCTTTAACATTGGCGGCTTTTCAATAAACGTTCACAATAATCGCTACCAAAACTGCATGTTTTTAATTAAATGACAAAATCTCATCGCGAAATGATCTTGGGGAATATTTATGGAATAAGTCAGCGTTACAGAACATAGACGCAATATGGTTCAAACGGTTCACCATACATCAGTTACCAAGTAAATTGGCTCTATTGTGATCTTGAAACCTATCCATACACGCAAAATACCATTTTCCTTAACTGTTGCTACATTCATCTATTCAAGCTCAGTGCATTTTTGTCTCCCTCTTTCAAAGATGCGTTTTCACTCATTTTATATGGTTTGGGTTCATTAGGAGCGAAACAAGTTGGTACTTTACCTGCTGATGGTCAGTGGGGGTTTGGAGGGTGCTTCCTGTTGATCTTGGGCTCTCACGGCTAAGGGACAACATATAGCCGATCAAATTATGATGTCTTTGTATCACGTCTTGTGATTATGCTGTATTTGCCCTGTCTTGTCTTTACTTGTTGGCAGTGACGTTGATGATGTGTCCTTCGCCTATTGGACTGGCTACATGTGAGTGAAATAATGGCCTTACACCCTAATCAAGCAAACAAAGGGAGATGCTGACGGTCAATGTTCAGCTCTCACCTCATTGTGGTTTTACACAAATTAACACAAATGACAAAGGTCGTTGCTACGAACTCGAAAGTTATAATGATAGACAACACGTGAAAGTGCATGATAGAGAACACTCGAAAGTTCATGATAAACAACATAAGCGCACATTTGATCTCTTTCTTACACTAGCCTGCGTTGTTTTCGTGACGTATATTCGTAAACTGAATGGTCTCAAGTGCAATGTAATTCTAATGCTCAAGCTATAGGATTACCAATGTAATCCGTGAATATGAATGTGTTTACACCACTGTGTATAGTTGTCAAAGTTTGATTTCCAGACGGACCGTTATACCAGTCACTATCTTCTTCTAAAGACCCTAAGAGCTGTGATATACTTTATATAATCTCGCTCACGAGCAACCACTGTTTCTACACAATGATAGTTAATTCTCGATTGAAGGACTCTATGGCAATATCTCCCAGTCATATTATTTTAGATGTACGAATGAGCATTGTGAGGTCAGGGCCTCTGAGACTACTCCAGAAGAATGTGCTCCAGGGCCCGCTTGGTTGTCTGGTCTTGACTTATTAATATTGTTTGTCGTCAAAATGAATTGAGTGATTGAAAGATCTGGGTGCGTCTAGGATAACCCGAACCTTGGTCTTATATGCTTGCCTTTTTAATAATAATGCTAAATAATGACATTGGACTGGCAAACACAAATTGATAGAATGTTTGTTATAGAACCTATGATCGTTAATACCAATTATGACTGATTGATGTTTTGGATTATGCATAGTCCACGGCTGCAATTCTTGAATTATGTGTCAGATTCTCATTGCGAAAATCAATCTTGTTGTCATGGAAACTGTTTTTTAGTTCATTCTGGACAATTATAAACCTGTAAAAAAAATACCCCAAGAATTGAAAGCACAGTTATTGAAATTAATTCCTAGTTATGACAGATTTTGTTTCACTCTGATAGGACCTCAAATCCGACTGTACTTTATCACAGCTACTGGTGTATTCCTATCCTTCTATTCAAATGCTAGTCTGGCCCGGCAAGTGAAACTAGCAATTACTCACCCTGCCAAATTCAACCTGCCTGTATCAGTAACAAAAGTGTCGCAAAGGACAGTCAAATGGCCGTGTAGATGATAGTATTCAGGATACAGGGCTTGGAGGGAGCTTCCTGTTGCCCTGGTGCCTTCACCGCCAATGAACAACACGCAAACGATCTGGCTGTGATTTTGTGTTTTACGCCCTGTATTTGTCTTGTATTTGTTTGTTTGTTTGTTGCTAGTGGCGTCGAGGATGGTTTTATTATTAATTGTTATTTGTAGTCCGTCCTAATTTGTGAAAAGTGATACTATAATGGGAAAGGTATTGTGGGGTACATTCTATTATTACATCTAATTTCATCTGCACATTTCCGCGCTCAACTTGAATCCTTTTATATTTGAATTAGACATTTTATATTCTGGAACTAGTCTTCTTTTTGTAAGAGTGTACCTTAAATAGGACTATGCCTTCAATCTGTTTTTCTAACCGCATGACTTCAATATGGCTCAATAGCGTTCGGCATAAGCTTTATGTGATATGATAACGATTTTAATGAAGGGAATACTGGTTCTAGAAAACATGTCTGGAACAAATTTCGTCATGTTGAAGCACAGAAGTAATATGTGCTATCTCCATTTGAACTCCTCATACTTTCTAGTACAATTTTCTCGAGAATCCGGTATATCCACTCGTCTTAAACCAATAGCGATTGGTCGATGTTCAGGATTATGTTATAACTCAAGACGATCATTCTGTAGTCTTATGACAGATGACAAGTATGAAAAATCAGTCTGTTGTCATGGAAACTCATTGTACCTCAAAGTTCATTATGAAGAATTAAAAAGCTCAAAATAACTCCGGATAGTAATAAGCGATTCCGGTATACAGCTCAGTTATTGCAATCAGTGACTAATTATTTTGTTTGACACGACTAGGCAAGGACCTCACACAAGAGTGCATCCAATCACAGAGGCAAGATTTGTGTTTTGAAGAAATCACCAGTATGAAGAGTAATACATACTTTTAATTTCTTTAACTTATAAGTTAAAATGTCAAAATTCCAACACGAGATATAATTCATTAAATGCGTTGTTCATTTAATAAATTTCAAAGATTGAAAATTTGTGACAAAATATTTTTTAAAAAACAGCCACCGCTGGCTGATAACTTGAATATAGCGTAGAAACGAAGCCATCGAGTTGTGGACACCACATAATGCTCCCATATCATTCTCGATCTATTCGAAAAGCCAAGCATAATTTGGTATCTTCAGCTGCTCAATTTTAAGTTTAACTTTCAGCATCATTAATAAAAGAGGCGCAAACAACTGTCTAATGGTGTGTAAAGATAATAACGTTAAATATGCAAACACAATTATCCTGCGCCTCGAGAAATTCTATTTTCGTTCACGATTAAACGACCACTTACGGTAGAGAAGAGGGGCCCCGTTGTAAGAAATTGTCTGTCAGATTAATCTCCTAATTGGCAGATAATCTGACAGAAAAGTTTTCACAGCGTAGCCCCTCTACGCTGCCTTAACTACTGGACTGCTACTTGTAAAAGGATACCATCTTTAAACGCGAAAATATAAAGTATACAGTTTAGTATGCAGAAATCAATTCAATGTCCATCTTAAAAGATAATTAATGTGATGTTTGTCGCTACTCGTATCGTTAGTAAACTAGTCAGGACAGATATCGTTTTAACTTGGAAAACCGCCAGGGACAAGAAGATCGTGTGTTTATGTTAGCCATGTAACACAGACAGATTTATTGGTATGTCAGTTAAACTGGTAATGTTGACAGTCGATGAAGAACTTGTGTAGGTCTGCTATTTGTCTCTGTCACACCTTCTGGCAGTTTGACCGTTACTGTCTATATTACAAGACAGCATTGGACAAGGCGAGAGAAACCGTACGCTCAAGTTTTTGAAGGTTTGAATGTCTTTATTGACAGTTGGTCAATTTCCATGTCGTTCATTAAATATTTCGAAGAGAATAATTTATATTATTGTAATTGGAATTATGTTAAATAATCTATTTCTTTGCCGTAAATTTTACCACAATTAACACCAATGGAATATAAAGTTTGAAATACCTCCTAACTTATAAAAGAAAACAACTCAATTCTGTGTGGCAATACAATTTTAAAATGTAGAAATTTCAAATGACAAAGAAACGTACAGGACTTTTGTGAATTCATTTCAGTTGATTTATTTAGTCGAGACGCGAACACATGCATCCAAAACCTTTGACGTCATTTGTTTATGGTATTTATGCAGGTTTCATGTGAAACAAAAAAGTATTGCTTAAAAATGTTTAAAAATCACCAAGTACAACTAATGCAATTACATCACGTTACGTTTGAATAGTTTGTAATTAAAACAAAAAGTCACTTGGAACATATTTGCACTACCCGCTGTCTTCATATCCACGCCTTAATGACGGTTAGGCCTACTCGAAACTAATTTCTGTCCGAGGTCCACCTGCATGTTATAATTGCTAAACTGATAGAATTTTTTCATTTTTTTCTCCAGATTTTACTGTGCGGATAAAAGTGTAGCTATATATAATATGCGATTGAGCACTGAATGGTTAACATCATCATTGATAATAAAACAATTAAACCTAATTTAACTTCACTGTATAATTGAAATTGGAAAATAATATAACCATATTATTACACGAGTAAAAATGAACTACATCTTCAACATATACTCGATGGTTCTACGTTCGGCTCAACGCAACTCTGTTAGTTCCAGTATAACATAACTTGATGCAGTGAGTGCGATATATCTCCACTGTTACTCATTGTGCTGTGATAGCCTCATAATGGCGTTATATCATCGAAAGAATACAGCCTTGTATGTCTCTCATGATCGGGAATCCTACGGTTTGACCTATGTATATCCTTGTTTGTATCTTCAAACAACTGTATAGGTCTTACCAGAAGTCTATTAACTAGAAGTTTGCAACTGCCATATAGCTAAGCCAAACGGCATTGGGGACCGAGTCCCCTGTTATAACGTATCATGTGACGCACAACACATTAAAATTCAGAAGAACGCAACTTTAAAAGTGATGCATTATGGGAAACTTCTGGCGTTCCTAGGTCATAATGTTGCTTACTAAACGGAACGCAGTTATCCAGTGCAATATGTGCCTGTTAAATAAACCTTAAAAGGCAACTAAATCGACAAATATTAAACCAGTCGTCTGAACGCTATACGCAGTGGCTTATCAGAGACGAAATTACCCAGAACTCATCATCTAAAAAATTACAGGTCTGAAATGTGACGTCACCGTTTCTTGTGGTCTACAATGCCGTGGATATTATGCTTCTTGTTAATAGACTTCTGGCCATACTTAATGGGAACTTATTATTTTTATTGCATGTTTTTCAAAGACAACCATCTCTATTGTATGTTAATGAGTCGATCTAAAAAACGGAACTGTAAACTTTAAAGTATCACTGTTGATAACATCGAATCAATTGTAAATTGATATCGGTGTTGGACATACCATTTTATCCCCCAAATATTACGGTCAGTTAATTGCCCTCTTCAAAGCTTTATGTGACCAGATGGAATTCAACGGGATAGAGACCACCAAATGAATTTCACAGATAGGCAAATGGTTATTGATAACAAGTTGGGTTCCCCAAAGAGAACGTAAGAGCCTAGCTTTGGTGTATGTAGGCTTACATAAATCGTCAGATTCATAAAAAAAAATGAATTTGGTTGACGAAAATATATATATTTTTTTAAACTCTATAAAACTTTGGTTTTTAAGATTGATTTTTCTTCCAGAAAAACAAGTCATCTGACGTAAGTTCCTAGCAGTGTTACATCTATCATTATATAAATACATCTATAATAGGTCCAAATAACACTCTTATATTCAGACATGGACATTGTCTTCCGCGTCTTGGGATTGATCACATCTGTTATCTCAACCAAGATTAGTTCTGAAAGCTAGACGAGGTCTATGTACTGATATTTGAAAAAAAGTCGAACAATCTGAATTTCCGGGATATTAATCGATTTACGTCAAACACACAATGATTGTGAGATGTTCTGATCACATAGTACCACAGTACCCAAGATATAGCCTACGAGGGAGTTAAACTAAACACAGGACCAATTATTTCTATTAAATAAGGTACACTGTTCAAAGACTGCATACGTCTTAACAATGTTACATAACAAACATAGGTCCATACATGTAAATGTACTTTCCGATACACTGGTGTAGTAAAATATGATAAGCCAAACTGCCTCGTGGTCACACTCGTTTGTTGTTACCGGTATTGAGCATAGAGTGTGTACCATCTTTCGCAGTACAAATGGATGGTTCAGACCGGAAAAGCCTGAACAGGAATAGCTCTCTCAGGCACCCGATGTGTACGGAGTAGTTATAAAAGAATATTGGATAATACTGTAGTGCTACTGTCAAAAGGGATCTCATTTGCGATGGAGAATACAAAAGGTCTTGCGTCCGTTAATATCTTGAAGTTTGTATCATTCAGCAAAAGATTTAGCTAGAAAACTAGTCACAGAAAAGGCTGCAAAAAAACACAGAGACCAAATAGATATAGATAGGACAGTTCAGTAATTTTGAGACAACACTTTCTCAGTTTGAACAGATTATAGTTCAGAAAATGTGGCAGGTTGAATCGGGTCTGGGAATCGAACCCACGCCCCTCAGAGTCAGGCGGAGCACTTTTTTTTAACATGGATGGTTTCTCAGCTCTGTCGGAAAGGGTAATACCAATATGATAAATTACTAAATTAGTCGACATTGCCGGGTTTTTTCCCTCATCTATACAGACCCAATAAAAAGGAAATAACTGTACGTTATTGAATACCCACAAAGAAATATTGTCACCCTTTGTTTACCTCCTTATTTCAAATTGTAATACGGAATGGAGGTTTCATCTTTCTTACAAGATGAAAGGGTTGTAGTTTACTTTTAATTTAATCCGCCTAATTGTTACTTTTATATCAAGCCCTATCGAATGTACGGAACAAGGGCTTATACTTTTATTCCAACATTTTTTTTACCCCTTAACATTATTCGCGTGATCGTTGCTTTAACAATTTTTTTTTACAGATATCGACTAATCTACTAGAAGACTCTTGTTCAATATGGACGACACCGAGACCAAGAGGGTTGTCAAAAACGTGTGTAAAATCTAGAAAATAAAATCAATAGCTCAATGGACGCTCAG
>JAVFBW010130396.1:0-17511 GCA_034783835.1 Mopalia ciliata
CCTATCATATATTGATGTCAATCGTGGCACTCGTGTTAATCGCCGTCTTAATCGTGGTGATCCTATCAGCTCTTAAGGTCAACCGTGGGACTCTTGTTAATCGCCGTCTTAATCGTGGTGATCCTATCAGCTCTTAAGGTCAATCGTGGCACTCGTGTTAATCGCCGTCTTAATCGTGGTGATCCTATCAGATCTTGAGGTCAGTCGTGACACTGGTGTTAATCGAAAGAAAATTTTGAGCGGTTAAAAAAATGTCTAGCATCAATACGATTGCCACGACTGACCTCAAGGTCGGATAGAATCCCCACGATTACTCCACAATTAAGACCTTGATTAAAACAATTACAATGACTGACTTCAAGATCGGAAAGAATCCCAACGATTACTCCAAAATTAAGACGTTGATTAAAACAATTACCATGACTGACTTCAAGATCCCCTCGATTAAAGCGATCATTTCAACCGTGCCGCCAATGGTAATAGAGGGAACGTAGCATTAAAAACAAAGTCCCATGATCACCACTATTAGTAGCCAGTCGTGATCGTCGCATCAGGACGCATTGGGTCGTTACAAAGTGCAACATATCGCATTAATTCGTACTTCGAAATCGTGGTGATCGGGGACAAACTTGGGCAAGAAAATCCCTTGCTCTGTTGAGAAGTATAAGATAGGAAATAATTCAGTCCAGGGTCAATCGGCCTGTATATATATCCGTCGGGTCCAATCGTAGCTCAAATCGTGACCACTGTCTAACCCTATACTGAAAGGGATATAAAACACCGCCTGTGTTTGTGATGAACGCATCGGAAGTATCCGTATCTGTACGTACTAAATCGTCCCAAACTGGACACTTTGATTGTGGACCCAGTCGTGGACTCAATCGGGACTATCCTATCGGAAGTTATATCATAGTCTCTGAACGGGATATCAAATCATGTCACTTGGAACCAATCATGAACATGCCGCACCCAAGCGCACCGAATCGTACCAGAACTTATCGACTCGTGTCCAAGTCTGACATTTCAGAGAAGATCCACGATCAGCTACGAATGACCAATCGTCGCGTCTGTAGCGGATATCACGACAATGGAAACCTGGAATAACTGAGTAGTTATATTGACATATTGACTTTGAAAAGGAAACTTGTATAATAGTATATTACATCAATTTATCATAAGAAGGGCACAACAAACAATAAAATGAAACAAACAAATTGTAAAACCTTTGTTGTGAGATATATTCCATTGAAAAGAAGGGGGGGGGGATATAAATAATAGCTTAGAGACAAGAAGCACACCAAATAATTTGTTAGTATTTTCATCAGAATATAATAAAGAAGCCACCATTTGTGCGCTTAAAAAATGGATATTAAGAGAAAACCTGAATATCTTACAGTTAAAATACAACTGAACTATTCGCCAGATGATTATCGACACTTGGTGCATACGCCTCAGTTGAATCCAGTATTACTTTTTACTTTTATTCTAATAGATTATGGCCGTCACCAAGGGCAGAGTAGTAAGTAAGTCTGACTCATATGTAAGCAAATTCTAGAGTTAGGGGAGTTGTTGGATTAGCTTCCTATTGCTCTAATGCTTGAAGAGTAGCATACACCCTAACGGTTAATAAGAATGGCCATAACAAGCAAAAGACGAGTATGGCTAAAAATAACGAGATTTGTATTTCAGCTCTTTTCCACAGAAAGGGGGGTTGCCTCCATCCCGTGATGGAAAGGAAACCACTCTCGATATGACTGGCAACAAACAAAGACATGACAGGACACTCACATGACAGTACAAAGAAATCATGTTCCCATATTACCCTGAGATCACCAGGGCAACAGGAGGATACGCTTTGTATGGGAGGTTAGATATTTGATTTATGGATTAAAACATACATTATTTACCAGCAGAATTTTTTTAGACTCGATACTTGTTTCGTTTCGTTTTTATTCAGCACCATGTAAGTTGCGGTGGAAATAAAACCTCATTGGGCTTGTTATATCCAAAGAAGACATTTGTATAAAAATACATGTGTAATCGAATAATTTCAGTAAAACATAACATGAAATGAAACGACCCATAAAAGAATATAGCACTCCGCGTGTTTAGTCTGGGCTATAACCTTGTCTGTGAAGCGTTTTGTTTTGTCAGATTTTAAACATTTTCTCGGTTTTGACACGTGGGTAATCCGGTAATGATTTTAACCAAATGTCTAGATCTGTTTACAGCTTTTACCATTGACACACAGCAAGGTATTCGAGTCATTTTTTTTTTTTCATCTTTTAAATTAAATGTGAACAACAGTAGCAACGCTAGTGAATTTTCTCTTTTTTTCTGTGTAATTAGTGATAAATAATGTTTTGTCTTTAACACACTGATCACCTTTTAACCACCTATGGCCACATCAGTTTGTGTTTAATCATAAAGTATGTGTGAGAGTTGTGAGGTGTGCCTGATTCCCGTAACAATGCATCAGTGCTTGTTATACTGTAGTCGGCCGTCTGGATTTTATAAATAATTGTATATTAATCTAAAACACATGGGGATCTATAAGCATACAATGGATGGAGTGTTAACCAATACATTAATTACAAAATATATCTGAAAATAGTATTGTAGGCAATTCCAAGAAACATTTTGTTATGAAAACATAATAAAGATTGACATAAAGACTGAGTAACTGTTTGAAGTTTTATCCGCTTTCGAAGACTGTACAAATTCGCAGTCCCGAAGTGGGTAGTCACCACGTGCGTTGGTTTCCATGGATATTCTCCCGCAGCCAGTGTACTTTCTGGTAAAGTAAACACACAAAGTCACAGTATCACACTGCTGGCCTTACATATGTAATTCAAATATGTTACTATGGAAACTTGGAAAAGCTTGATTTTAGTTGTTTTTTCTCCAGAATTCCCGAAACAGCATGGACATCTCTAGCTAAAACGGTCAGAACTTAAAACGGACAGACCATGCAATGGCAGCACAGCTTGAGCTACTTGTATTGAAATACTAAACCATATTCGACCGAATCGTGTAATAACCTGTTGAACAACCATTATCTGAGGCATTATAATGATTTGCTTTGATCAATCAACATCCTGACCTGATTAATGAATCGAACTGTCCACTTGAATATCCATACGGGTTGTTGTTAGAGCGTTTTAACTAAATCACAAACACGGCACGTTGTTAATTTATATTCTGAAAGTCTTTTGTGAAGACTTATTACAAAAGCAGGATACCCCTTATTACAGACATGATGTCAGTATTTAACCGTTTTGAACCATAATTGTTAAAGTTAATTATTACTTACAAAATGTTTCATATTTTTGTTTTGGTCTTACATCACACTACAAATGAAAAGGCACGCTTTGGTTATTATATTTTTCAATCTGAGTTTTTGGAAGCAGGTCACAAGATGTGATGTGGTGGCAAAATGTGACTCGCATTGCACTCGAAAGTCAACAAGATACCATTTTTTTCTCATTTAGCCATTTAGGTTGCTAGTGTTATGATTTTGCAACCGTATTTATGTAAAAATTGCTTACCATGCTGCTTTATTACCACCAATATGGTAAAAGCAGTATGACCCCAAGTTGTCAAGGGAAACCGACTGCTTCCACTACAGCTGCCCTTGCGAATTCAATTATAACTGAGAGAGAAAACTTAGCTTAAGCTAGTGTTGTCAACAAAGGCGACGCTTCGTTATGCATGACAATTAGTATACCAATACATTAACTCATAACTAAAAGCTAGAGCGTAATACAATTTTTGACCAGTTTACCTTTGAAACGAACCCACATAGAGGAATACATCAATATAGTGATTTTTTAGTAACCAGAGCAGCTCACTATTTTAATTGTGTACAGCATAGTGCTTGTAAGCAATAAAACTGGGATTCCGATTATCTCCTGCCTTAATAATTTTCCTAATCTTGTCAAATTTTACGTAGGTTGAATGTTATGTCAAATTCATATATGCTTGAGAACGATGCCTGAATAGACATTGAAACGTTGCACCCTTAAAAAACTAGAAGTTGTAATCCATAAAACCTTGTGTTATGTTTAGTACATCATCTTCTAAATGCCTCTTAAACAAATGTCAAATTGTTGACAATTTATTTACAATATCAGAAGGATATATTATAAAAGCCAGTGGATTATAATATTAACTCTGCCTTGGCTTTACTATTTTGTCAATTTGGACAGTCAATGGTTCTTTTGCAATTATTATAACATGGCTTTTTGATAGTGGGGCTGTTGTGATATTTAGGGTGATTCTGTCAACGTCCATGATAAAAATAGTAGCAAATAAGCCAATAAAATCATCTGTAGCTTGTATGGACATTTCGTTTATATAGCAGATTTTCTTTTGGATCGACAAACATTGGAGCAGTGTAATAATATCGCTTGGAACTGCTATGGAGGTCACTGTAATCATTTGACACCGAGTCAAAACCTGTCGTTGACAAGAATTTAAGCTATTGGTATGCTTTAACAGAGAGTCTGTGGAGGGAAAAAGTTGGAAGAGCCAAAAACAAATGGTATTTGTTTGTCTCAATAATATGGCTGGGCTGTGTTCTTTATTATGTATATTCTCTTCATATATAAGCTGCAGAGGGCTAGAAAATCATTTAATAATATATTAAAGAAGAACGTACTGACCAAGACCCGACCCGACTACCATTAGGTACTGAATCACATCTTTGCAGAAATATCGTGTACATATCAATTTTTAAATAATAAAAAAACATAAATAATTGTTTCCTGAGCTAATTAAAATACAGATGATAGTAATAACGTTATTTATGTTTATATTTCTGGAATATCCACAGCAAAACTCACAGCGCATTTTTTTCTATAGGTAATTGCTAAAACACCAAATTAATTAATTTCTAAGTAGAATTCAATGTTATAAAAGTCATTTTAAAATACAAAGTCTATAGTTCGGAAAACTTTTGTTAAAATTTAGGTCTACTCTATAAAAAAAAGTAAATGTTTTCTGTTAGATGTGCTATTCGAAAAATTAAATGTTTAAAATAAATTAAGTAGATACTTCATCGACCAACTGGGGAAATTTATTCAATAAGTTTATCGAGCTTTTGGAAATTAAGATTTAATACACATAAGTATCGCTCCATCGCTGGAAATTCATATTTACATTTGTCAAAAACCCCGTTGGAGAGTCTAGTCTTTTGTGATTCTCCGATTTATATTCAACACCATCTCATTTAACTAATTTAAAGACTCAAATGGTATATTATTTCTATTCAGAATTAATAGTAGTTTATTTACTGTCATACAGTTTACATGTCTTAACGAAAATAGGGAAAAACATTATATGTCAATTATACGCCCAAGGGGTCCAGCAAGACAGCGGGGAGTAAAACATTCCCAAATGCATTGTGCAAAGGTGATTTGTAATAGAATAATTGTTCCGCAAAAACATTCAAAATACAGACACATTTGCCTGCAAGGCAAAATCCAGTGGTGTACTTTTTACAAAGACAACAAAAGTCACGGTAACATTAGAGTTTACTTCCTCAATATTTTAACGACGTCTCGCAGGACGCCTTCGGATCAAAATCTGCACTATTTTTTACATCAATATTAGGTATTTGAGGGAAAACGAGTTGATTTGTTTATATTGCAGAGGACTTGATAAAGGATTTGAGATAATAAAAAAAACATGAAACCAAGTAGATAGTTAATTAATTGTGTATTACGCTCGCGCTCATAACAAAAGTATTTAGTTCTGTTAGGGTGAGCTGTGACACGAAATGTATACTGGGTGCTGGACAATATTAATTGCTTATTTCCGACCGTTCTTATTTTGGTAGATTCTTATTTCTAAAACGAAAATATACATATGTTTCGAAACATGTATTTGTTCTTTTATTGGATAAACAAACACTTGTACTGAGCAAGTTCAAAGCAATTTAAATAAGCAAAACAATGCTTACATCTCTTCGGGTCATCAGCTATTCCTCTTGGCAGCCTATAACCCAGTATAAATTACCACCATCACAATGTATTACTTTGGACGTTCTAAAATGCTTGAAAGTTAACAGCGGAGGCCTGGGGGGGAATTCCCTATTGACCAAGTGCTCTTGGCAAGATTAAGCCAATCTGTTTTTGACCTCTTGTATAACGTCCTGAGGTTTTACTGTCTTGCTTTGCTTGTTGCCAGTGTTTTTGAGGGTGGTTTCCTCCACCCTTTGGGCCCGCATATTGTCATGTGAGTTCAATAACCGTAAGTATACGTTAGACCCAATTCAAATAATAATTACAGAGGATAACACATATCTGAATCCAATATGATGTGTTATTGTTCGACTCCACGTTGGATTGAAAGTTCGTATTTGAATCTGCTATTAGATTCCTTCACGCCATACTGAAGATCTATTTCTAACCCGGTGTTAGCAATTTAATCTGGTGTTAGCGGCTAATCGTCCTTCGAGCAACTGACCCCAGTTGATGATAAATCTCTAATCCGGTATTAGAGATTGGATTTAATTAATCGTCTTTCGAGCAACTGGTCCCAGATATTATGACTTGGCAATAAGGCATAGGGTCAATGTGACCATTCTTAACCTAAACCACCTTTAGTCAGTTTGTGTGAACAGTCAAGTCGGAACCGGTTTAAATTCTAACCTAGTTCAGAAAAAATGACTGTTCCCACGACAACTTTGTATTAATCTTGAGTAATGTTGTATTACAATTACAAACCAAACCGTTATTTAAGTAGTGACTGTTCACACAAACTAAATGAAGGTGATTTAGATTTAGAAGGATCACATCGACTTTATGAGTCACTGTGACGTCATAATATCTGGGGCCAGTTGCTCGAAAGACGATTTGTTGCTAACACCAGATTAAATCTCTTAATCCGGTTTGAAATTGTGGTGTCCACGGGCCTGAAGTGTGCAGTGTAGGATGAATAGGGTCAATTTAAGGAAGGGTGCGTAAATAATGAAACGTACCTACCGTGACTCGGCGATGAAGGCACTTTTCCGCCATGACGTACATTATATAGTATCATAGAACGAACAAGACCAGAGGCCAAGGTTGCAAAAGTCCATGGGTATGCTCAATATGATATTACGTGCTCAGCCGAGTACACTCCGGAGTCCGTTTAGGAAAAGCAGAGTTAGATGAGTAAGAAAATTGGAAGAAGGGCCCATGCTTAATACCGTGCTCAATCACAAACTGCATAATCGTTTTAAAAATAAGATCGTTGTAAATTGCTCTTTAAACAGTTAGTTTTTGGCCTATTGTGGTCATTTGTGGTAATGAATAAAGCTAATTGCGTCAAATTATAAATTACAGTTATGGTTCAATTATTAGCTATCAAGCAATCAAGATTTTCCCGTCAAGAGTTGTGGCGTAGCTTTATGGGGTTTATACAATGACTTCTTCTCCATAGCATACGTCATGAAGCTTCTGACCAATCAAGTGTGTTGGATTTTTCACCATTTTAAATCGATTTGTATCGTTAAATTAAATATAAAAATCCAAAATAACAATTGATTTGTTTAAAACATGTTTTTAAGACATATTTCATCAGATAAAAATAGGTTTTTATTAATGCTTGTGGATGTTGTTTTCGACTTCAATTAGACCTTCATAGGGGCAAAATGTTTTATAAGTGACAAACAAAATCACACCGAAGAAGCCGACAAAATCAGCTTAGTGCATGTTTTTTTTATTGACAACACAGCTTCACAGCAGCGTACTCAAGAGGCGGAATGTGCATCGATTTGTACTCACAGAATCACAAAGAATAGGAAAAAACGGAGAAAAACTCGGAGTACCGATCACCAGAGTCTTAACAAGGTCTGAGTGTGCTCAAGTAATAATGGCCTCGGGCACTGGACCTCTCAGTGTCGACGCTCTGTCCTATCCTGTTCTCAAAACTTTTTTTTTTACGTTTTAAGACGTTAAAGAATACTTTTATTCTATATCTATTCTGTTATAAGTTTATGATGTTTTGTCTTCTTTCTCTTTTGATAATTTTAGTATGGGTTAAGTGAAAATGTGGTTTATTTTATAGATGACAATTTGAAATAATTAAAAGTTATTAATGATGCATCAACCGTTCTTCAGTTAACCCTAAATTAATTAATTTATCGGATGCATCCGGCAAACATAAGCCATGCTTTATTCTCAAGATCCGTATAGCAACTAAAAGTTGAGGCTGTGCAACAAGAGGAAAAGCTGATTGGAAGTTATAGGAAATATCCCCACCTGTGACACCATAAATTTGTTCCTGGTAATTATGAGTTTACAAACAAATTATTCCGTTTCTTTACATCTATCAAATTTATGACCATTCGTTAAAAAACTCTAAATACGAAGGATTTCTTTTTATTACTTTGGTTGTACAGATCATAACTCCTGAAGTTACACCAGTCCATTATTCTAATGTATACAATCCAGCACTGTCGGCGATAATGCTTGGTATAATTGAAAAGCATTTAGAATAGAAATACGACAAGATCGGCATCTGTAATCAAAGCAATAATTGATAAAGGGCTGGAACAGAGAGTTGCAGATATCAATGAACAATTGGTATTACGCGAACACGGCTGTCAGTTCGATTTCCTGTCATATAAACTGGCGTCTGTTTTCCTCTACAGCATTGATTTAGCGACGTTTTTTCTCTCTTGCTGTTCTTTCCTGTTTGAGGATGTACTTGAATAAATTGGGTTAGGGATAAAATGACATGTTAGTCCTGGAAGTAAACATTATCTCTACTGACTAACTTGTTATCAGATCTCCAGGTTTCTCCTCTAGAACTGCTTCAAGTGGAATAATGCCACTAATCTCAGACATCTGTCAATGGGAAATACGAAGGTTATTTACACAACACGCAGCGGGGACCAAAACCAAATGAACAACCCTCAATATTTTTTGCAGTTTAAATTGCTGATCTTAAGGAAATAAAACACCATTTTGCAGATTGATGAATAATGTAAAGTCCATGCGATAGAAACACGCTTTCATGGAATAAAGAATACCAAGGCTACTCACTACATTAATTGTGTGTCTGTTTTTTTTATTTGGTAAATGCTTATTATGAGGGACAAGGTATACATGTAGTTTAAGATGACGCAATGTTGTATTACACTTTTACAATCCGATTAATTGCTTAATTACGAAGACTGCAAAGCATATACATGGTTTCTGAGATTTAATTAACATTACATTACTAAATGATTTTCCAATCGATCAACTAGTTCCATTTAAAGTTTTATTTTTTTTATATTCTTAATTTTGGCTTATTTAGTATAAACAGACTGTATATGGATCAAGTGACAACTAAAGCACAGATTACTAAAAGTCGGCCAATTTTCATAAAATACAAGATGGTCAAAAGTAAAAAAAGGCCGGTTAAAAGCTTATGTGAGCTGTGCCATTTTCTAAATGATGTTTCAAACTGAAAATACATAATTCGATACGATTCTTATTAAGCTCTGTGGACTAGGCTACCAGGTGGTCACGATGGTAACGGAATCGATTATAAATATATGATTTAGGGTGACCGATTTAAACCAAACAGCACACATGAATTGAAATGCCAGTTTTGAATTTGTCAAAGTGATATCGTAATGTTTTGTGCGTCGCTTTTTTTTACGCTAAATGATATGTACAAACCAGAACTCAGAAAGTAATGGCAGCCTTCTTTACTTTTGAAAATATGACGCATTCATTTTCCAACCGTATAAAAACATCTCCAGGGAAACGAGCTACGGCCATTGCGGGGTGGCTTGCCCGAGGTTTCCAGCCAGTTTTCCACAAAAGATCGTCATATTAGTGAAATACCCTTAAGTACCACGTTAAACCGTTAAACTTAGAACTATTTACTTGCATATACGACGCTTGTACTCAATTTCAATATTAAGATGGAGCAAATAAAATCGATCCTATCTTCTTAGTTGAGTTTCACATTTAGAAAATATTTAAAGATTTTTTCCTGCCTTGTTGACGGTCTCTCTAACTAATATCCTTATTCGTGTCATACCACAGGAAATTGAAAGTGTTTCACAGAATCCGACAATACATGTCTTAACCTGGAATAGTCATGTCTGTAGAAATCACACAAAGCCTTCCTATACGGAGTTCAGTTCAATTACCATGATGACTAATACTGACGGTTTTGTGCGGGCTTGACGAGTATCGTCATGACGACAAGTACTGAAGGCATAGTGTAAATTTTCGGCTTCGTGCGCACAGCGGAACAGCATTCCTATAATCGTTTATACTAACATTAAAAGGAATTGTATTTTTTTAATATTTGAGGAAAAAATCGTGAATTTTCATTACGAAAAGTAGGCTGTTTAAATACAATGCCTCGTGGCTTTATTAACTTTTTGGGACATTTCCATAGATAATAACGCGTGTTAATAATTCTTTATTTTAGTTTTTGTAATAATTAGACATGAAATACATATGTTGATCTCTTGTAAAAAAAATAAATGTAAAATGTCAAGTCGTCATTGAAGGGTTAAAGACCCAGAAATAGTCGGTCTTGTTTGGGGCTAGTTGATGGGTATGTGAAGCGATTCGCTTTGGCCAATAGAATAAAACACGATCTATCTCAAGCATAAAACATCTTTTAAATTTGCTGGGAATACTCCAATATAGTACCTGTAAACCCCGCATTTAAATCATAATCAACTTTCGCGCTTTGTCCAGATAGTATACGTTGAAGCTAACATTTAAAACTAGACCGATGTCCTGAGAATAACCTTGACGGATACTAGAAAAATCGCAGGAGAAAAATCGGAAAGAAAGAAACCCAACATAATCACATGTTTGCTATGTTAATAACTGTTCACATAAAGCTGGCAGGAAGTTGACGTCTTAATTTCCAATTTCCAGGATCCAGCGCTGCTAATCGTGGTCATGATTAGTACCGTTTTTTAAACCTTGTTTTAATCAGAAATCGGGTGAACAAATCGATAAGTTACCTTTTACACTCCCACTGATTGACAGACCAAGAGGTCATGTCAATTCTTACTTCGTAAGTGTGTGTAAGATTTCCAATCAGATTAGAGGGTGTCTACTTTACCGTTCATATCGATTTGATGCGTTTACTCTATCTCTCTCCTTGTTTCATTCGTATTTACAGATGTACTAAGGTCAATTGGGTTGGCTGTAATCTTGACAATGTAAGTCATGGATGCTAATGACTTGTGCTCGGATCTCTTGGCTTTGTCCACCGGATTCATGTCCACCGGATTCATCTGGTGGGCTGTGATATTTCTGATATTTGGAATTTCATAATGTATTTACAGAGAATGGGATTAGCCAAACAAAACCAATAACCAAGCGCTAAATACACTTTTCTATTTGTTGTTTATGTAATATGTAACAAAACGAAAATTTAACGTGATTCAAGTACAAAATACATCGTACCATGTATTTAATACTTATATAAACGCTTACAAGTCAAAAATTAAATTTCGAGTTTTTATAAGGATAGCAGAATGTAGCCGTTGAATATTTACTTAATATTAATCCTCTGTCGAATACATACTCGTCTGTCATACAAGTCTCCGATTTACTAGTATACAATGACGATTCTTCCCCATGCCGTATCTATAAAAAGTAAAGCGTCGGTTGATTTTGAGAAAAAAAAATTTTTTTAGTGCATTACAACGCACATTATTGGTAGCTACCTTTTCTGTGTTTATGTTTTAGAAAGCTTGGCTACACAAGTAATAATATATTCCTCAAATATCCCATCATAATTCCAATAGAAACTTTTAGAAAATGGAATTAACCTCTACAGGAACGGTTACTTCTAAGAATATTTTGACTATGATACCAAATAAATTAGTATATTTTGTATGATAGCGCTTGAACAGAATGGGTGCCTCTTTTTTTTTTGTTTAAGATTTTGCGTCAATCAATTTTGGTTGACTTTCTTTGTCTGTTCAACATTAGAACTGGTGTCAAAATATGTCTTTAGAAAACATTTTAAGAACACTAGGGCGAAAAAATAACACACAAATTTGAAGTCCAAATTGTCCACTGCGACAAAAATCGATGAATCGTTTTTGAGTCTATGTAGCATCCACCTGGATCGGAAATTTCGCAAATACGCCTTCTTAGATTGTGTGTCAATTCAGTCTATATTGGCACTATCCGCGCCTGGTTAAGCTCATCTGAATATCCCTTTTGAGTAGTTAGATATTCTTGTCTATAGCACATTAACTTCATTCATCACTGAACCTACTCCTCAAGATAAGACAAAACTCCAAAAGTGATTTGCCTAAATTGTTGTTTACTATGATAATCACATTAAGATTCAACAACTTGGCAATGTAAAACTTAATTTTTAACTCTAATTGAAACATAAATAATCAATAGGTTTTGGAAATGCTGTTAACTGTATATATAAATCTAAACACCTTTAACCGATAGGAAGTAGATACAGCGTTGACTGGCTGTAATGTAAACATGTTGAGGCTGTAAATGTTACTATTGCAAGGTTATTTGTAAACAGCAAGTTTACGCAAAAGCCGGATGCTAATTCTTTGAGTAGATTTAACTGTTTGACTAAGGTCAGCCATTGGATAAAGACAGCATGGAACATGAGATCGTTTGATAACCCTGTTTATTATGACAGTTATGCTTCTGTGTAGATCCGCACTGTGGCTAAATTTAAAACTTCATGGCGTTAACATCCGTTTACAGAAGAGTCTGTTATAATATATCAAACTTGTTTTAATGTGCGATCTGACATTATTAATTCATTTTTAGTGTTATCTGTATGTAAGCATGAAGATCCTATTTCAATAGATGCGATAGCTTTAAGTCTTGTAACACGATTTTCAGCTATAACAGTTTATTTAAATTATGCGGAAATTCGAAACCCAAGGAAAGTATAGATTTGAATTCTACCAAACAAATATATATTTAGAACAACAACACATAACAATATTCATTTATGATTTAACTATACAAAGACATTTACATAAGGCGTCTATATGTCTGTATATTTTCTACCCCACCCATGCATGATTAGCTTGAGATATACACTTGCTCGAAACCAAAGCACTTCTAGCTAGTCAACAACGTCTGTACAAACGCGTTTCGGATAGATGATAAAGTTACAGTATAGATATCGGTCTAAAACACACATTTTGGGCTGCAGTTAACAGTTGAACAAAACAAATTATTCATTATAGATTCGTACAGGTTTACCGGTATCCATAAGAACTTGTGAACTGAAAACGAACATTTTCAGCTGAACGCAAATGTACATCTACACAAACTCTTCCATAACAATTTAAAATATACAAGTGAACTATCTCAAGCATTCGTTCACTACATAACGCTCGCTCTCTCGCACATTAACAGAACACATTTACAATTGTCTACTTTGTTGTTTCTCCCAGGTTATAAGACACATTTTGTTTTTAGAAAATGGATGAGAGTGTGAACAAAATGGCTGCAATTCGTATCGCACCATAATTTTAACTAAAACCACATTATTACTGGGATCCAATGTTTCGCAATGTTTTAATAAAAATATATGATTTAAAATGACATTTGAAAAATTTAGCAAAAACAAGTTTCCTCTGTATATATTTTGAAACAGTGCTCACTTTAGCGGCACATTTATTTAAATTGTGACATAGCAGCGTCTTGTTTTACAAAATATATAAATTTGTCTCTTCTTTTAAATATTAGCCTTAGTACGAAATGAATAGTTTTATTTAATTTGTAAACGTGATTTTCTCGGAAAATGTAATAAAGAAATAACCGTTGAACTTGCTTTATGTTAAAATACATTATAAGTGATTTAATGACTTGTTGAAACGAGTCATCGTCTATATCGTCTAGCATATCAACGCTTCTTCTAATTTTAACCATCGAAACGATTTTATACCAGGTGTTCACCTTAAACGTGTTTTTACTATGCTATAATTTATAGATGTACTGAAAAATTCGATTATTTTTTTTAATTGTATAGGCACTGTTTACCGTTGAGGTACAATTGAAATGAATATATTATATATACGACATAGTATATGATTTTTTTTAGTTGCTGGACTGTATTACAGCACTGAACAATACGAAAAGTTAAAACCAATACACACATGTTAATTTCGTTGTGCGTATGATCCTGTGATGGACATATTTGTTTCATTTAAACTTTTAAATTTATTTTAGACATAAAAATGTATATATTTGGTTTATAAATGTCTATTTTAGTGTACTACAATTAGTTTTCCCGCTATAGCATGGAAGAAACAACAGTTCGACTAATGAATAATTCGGACAATGCAACTTGATAAAAACAAAAGATCACAGCAAACCTGTCACACATACCTCTCACACAATAAACCATAAAATAGTGGTAGTCAGGAAAACAAAAAGATAACTGTGCTAAATTCAGGAATAGATATACAGATACATATAGAGAGATATATATAATTTCCAACAAGGGCATATTAATTACCATTTATAATTAAGAAGTTATTTTATGATCAGGTTGTTTTCATGATAAATTTACAATAGAAGACATGTTTGGCTGACATTGACAACACTGGGCCAAATGTCATCAGTCCCTGTGTCGTTTAGATCACATTTGTATTTACAAGGTAGGTTTGATATCTAGACATTCATCCAGACACAATAGTTCGCTACTAAACGCAAACTGAGCAATTCACTTCTACAGTACTGTACCTGCCAGTTACCACATTCAAAGTAACTTCATTAAATTATGTATATGCAAAGTTTACAGATATATTAACAAAACTATTAATTTCCTTAACACCACTCGTCGGTATAGTCTGGATATATAACCCAGCAACGTTAAAATTTGACAATATTGTCAGTCCATGTGGATTAAAATATATAACATCAGATATTTAATCACAAAATGTTTAAATATATATATATATAAATTGGCTCTCTGCAGCTTCGTCTCAACATTGGAGACCAAAGGCATTAGACGATTACTAAGTAATTCTGTGTCGTTTCTTTAGTCATTTAGCGGAGAAAAACATTTGAAACAAGATAGCACACAGATGTAGTTTCGTAAGCTATTCATCTTTCGGTTATTTTTTCTCTATGTTATCCCACAACTTATTCAGTTTACCTCGCTGGTCCATAGATGCCTGTTTTCCAAGCAGACGTAGTTACATGAGGCCCTTCAAAGGTTATAGACTCGTCTGCTGAAACTATTACTCGATGAAGCGCAAACTCGCAAACCCATTCCATGAAGCACAGTCACACACCGATCAATATCTCAGATGAAACATACTCTCACACAGTGCTCAAGTCCATACAATGATGATATTTTCAAACACCAAATTTAAATTAAAGTTGCTTGTATACCATTTTCGCAAAACCTATATAAGATTTAGAACACCGTCAACAAACACACAAAATCACTATTCCGAGACGCATATCACCAGACGAGTCATGCTACAGTCTGCAACAAGCCTATGTGATACAACGATTCTTTAGTCTTGCACAATTTTTTTGCCCTGCCAGACACAAAAGTCAGCGTTTTTCATATAATATATTAAGAGACGGCTATCAATGTTCACAAAATATTCCATCACAAGACAGTGAGCCATTCGCAAAGCATATTGTCACTCAACTATGAAGTCATTTTGATAAAACATGGCAGCACACAGTGACCACTCACTTGCGTGAACTGTCGCACTGAGATAAACCTTTTTCACGAAGCATAAGGTTGCACATTGAGCAACTCATCCAATAGCGAACAATGTCACGCGACAATGAAACAATCACGCAACCTTGATTCAAACGGAAAACACACACCCTTTAATGAAGGATAGTCTCACACACTGAAACCCTTTCAAAAGTGTCACACAAAACACTTTCATAGTCAGCAGCACGAATCAAGGAATGTGAAAACAATCGGCCTGATGTAGACTTGATGGATTGGCGAGGTCAGAACACTGAAGGTTCTGTACTCACTCAGCTTTTGAAGACAATGTACGTCTTTCATCCTTCACTGATTGTCGAAGCACTAAGGTTTAGCGTCATTCATTTCCTGTCTTTAAAGTATACGACACGTGGGAGAAAAACGAAGGCTATTTACCAAAGTATCTTTCATTAAGCAGTTTTTATATCTAACTTCACTCTGGCTTACCTTAGTGTCATCTCGCTGAAGAAATTTGCCCTTTTCCCATAATAATATTGTCCCCCGCGTCAACGCTCTCGGTGCCATATGTCTGTAACGGTTCTTTTATAGCCTTTAACTTGGTTGTTTTATTAAAATGATAAATTTAACAAATCACGTCACATCTCCCTTATATTAGATTGTGAAATACTATATGCTGAATCTTGCGATATTTACCGTTTTATGTCGCACTATTCCTATCTTCGTCGTCAATTTTTAGGTGAACCTTTTCCGAGTCTGCCTGAAAGTATGCTTTAGTAGTTTTCACATTATCGTTTCCATTTTTCTCCTTTTGGGGGGATTTATTCACCACTGACTGTTGCGTTTCGACGTTAGTATACTGGGTGTAACTCCCATTAACATTGGATTGGCGTCCGCGGGGAAACAGAAAGGGCAGAGTTTGTTTAAACTCCTTCTTGAAATTGTCATTCATCCATGCATACAGAAATGGATTGTAGATGATGGAACTCATAGCGATTACATGGGCCGTGAAGAAGAAGAGAGTGTAGTAGTAGGCTTTAAGAACGGATTCCCTATAATCCGTCACAAGCAACACGACATTAAGAGGGAGCCAGCAGCACATGAAAATGGCTACCATTGCAATCAACATCTTGTTGGTTCGCCGCTTTCGTTTAATTTCCATCTCATCCTTTTCGCGTGATTTCGAACCACTTCCGATTTTAGCCCTTGACCTCTTCTTCAACACGCGAGATACTTTGGAATAGCAAAACGTGATGATGCAGCAAGGCACGATGTACTGCAGGACCAGACTGGTGACAGTGAAGAACTGACGCGACTGCCGGCGGGGCCAAGCTTCTTGACAGTAAGCTTCCTGATTTTCGGTGAGTTGCACCCCTTGGTAAATTCCCAGAGGTAAAGATATGGATATGGATATAATCCACACAGCCACTATCAGCATCAGACAAACAAGCAATTTCATCCGGGGTTTGAATGGATAAACAATAACAAAATAACGGTCAATGGCAATGGCCGTCGACGTAAGCGTTGAAACATACACGCTAATGCATTGAATCATCGGTACGATATGACAGAGAGCATCGCCGAAATTCCATGCCCCCATGAAGTATGCAAGTGGAGTGAAAGGCACCGACAACAGGCTCATAAGAATGTCCGACGCTGCCAAGTTTGTTATGAATATATTTGTTATTGTCTGCATGGACTTATTCCTCAGCACTACGTACACAACAAGAGAGTTCCCCGTGACACCGAGAAGAAATATAATGCAATAGAGAAAGATGTATATCCCTTTTAGAGAGGGGATTTCTTGCATAATCTCCGGCGTAGCAGTAAAATTATTCGACATGTTGAGTTGATTAT
>JAVFBW010130397.1:0-23372 GCA_034783835.1 Mopalia ciliata
GTATGTATGTATGTATGTATGTATGTATGTATGTATGTATGTATGTATGTATGTATGTATGTATGTATGTATGTAGGAGGTTTGACTATGTTATATGACCATAGGCTTTCAGAGATTATATACGATGGAAAGCCGACTGAAATTTGATAACTAAAGCAGTTAGGTACACGATGGGCTTTTCTCATACTTTCTCGCGTTACTTGTCATGTACCGGTAGTCAGTCAATGTATTATCCGTAACGTCACATGCTTTTTTATAATTGATAATATAGCCAGTAGTGCACCTAAATGAATAAAGATCCTTCCCGCTATACTTGGGATTGTCAACAAGTGATACACCTTCCTTAATGTAAGATCCAATCTTCCAATTGTTAAATTCGCCGTTTTGCCTTCACGCTTGCTTATTTTAATAATGAGACAAGACAATCACAAGACACAAAACAAACACGCCAAAGCAGATTACTTGGGAAAGGCTCACTGTAGTTGTAAGAGTGTCGGCTTACACGTTCGATTCCCTCATGGGTTCACACGGCATGGCTCGGCAATCACGGGGGTAGTTTTAAGAGGTTCTGCATTGTTTTCGTCGTTTTTAAGTAAATCAAGATGAAAAGTGGACAATCCGTCGTCATATAGATAGTAAAATACACTCGAGTATAAGGGCGCTAAACCCCCCATCACTCAATCAATCAAATATATGCTCTGAAAGCTCGGGTTATCTACTTCTGCATATCAATCCTATAAGTCGGGATTTAAATCCTACGAATCGGGATTTAAAGAGATGATGGAGCGCGCTGACTGGGTACCAACATCTGTATAGAATACGCTTGTCTTCAATGACCAGCTCTTTACTGTTGTTTTCAACAGTATAGAGTATTGTCTTATTGTAATTTCGACTGATCCATAGTTTGTGTGAAGTGGCCTCACATGTTAAGAGCACAGTTTTACGCAACATTGTACGCAAGTAGTGTAGTTCTCAGATCCGTTCACTTCATTTTGACATACTGTTTTCAGCCTTTATTATTCCATCATTAAATATAAAACAGATTTCAGAATTATTTTATCCCATTATCACGGAAGAATTTAAATTATATCATGATAACGGCAGGATAAAAACTAAAATGTTGAGTCAAAATGAAGTTAACGGTTTTCGGATTTACACTAACTCAACTGTGTATCACATTTTTGGTCAATTCTGATCGGCATAAAGAGTTTGAAATGATAACATTTAACCTTAACAGCCAAAGAAAATCGTTCTATTTGAAAATTAGAAACTCTGAAATAAACAACCAAAATTCAAACATTTTTGTTGTTTTTCAAAGTTTAGGACGTTATCTGGATATCTTCCTATCTATACAGTTGGCCACGCGATTGTAGCGTGACCATCTCAAGATACATGCCTTGAAGCTGGGATTAGAATATACATATCCCGGCTTGAAGAGATAGGATTTTGTAAAACTCAAAAAATGCCCACATTCACCGATGGAGCCGGTTGCTCTAACACTATTGCAATCACATCGAATCAAGTAGAGTAACATTTATATATCTGAGGTTAAGTTGCTCTCATATAACTTCACACAATCGCCCACAACGAGGAACAAAAAATCATTGTCTACATATTTTGGACTATACTAGTTTACAGAAACTAAAACTACATTACATTTCAATAAGATTTTTTCGTTTGTTGTGTCGATAACTTAGTGAAGGGATGTGAGAGGAAATTTTCTGGGAAGGAGAGACCAAATATGACAAAATAATTGAAGACAACCGTTTTCACTTGAACCCGCATTTTATTTGGACAATGGCAAATCGTGTTCTGATCACCCCGTGTCAGTGGAGTGGACACATGCACCATGCACACAACACATAAAGTACAGTATAATACACATGAACTGCCCTATAAGTGGCTGCCTTTGTAACATGAGACTCTATAAAGACATTGGGTATGATCCAGTGTCCGCTGTATTGTTCTTTATAGAAGGGAGACAGTGTCCGAATAATGTTCTCGTTCTACATAAATCTCGTTCTTGGTCAGCTGACCAATCAATGATAATATTTGTTATCACTAAAAAGTGACTTATAAGCTAACAGACTAAAGTCTTAGTTCTCGTTATACGGGAAAGAGAGTATCTCGTTCGGGGTGAAATCTAAATAAAGGTCTCGTGTTGCACACAATGCTTTATACAAATACGTGTAACATATCACAAAATATACAATCACAAAATACACATATATACTGACACGAACACAAATACAAAACATAAAACTTCCCTTTCTCGTTACTAATGGACTATCAGACATGTTCTTGATCCATCTTCAAATTAATTTTAATATAAACATTTCACCCTATTAAAATACTGTACATACATATTTTCAACTGTTTCAATAGATTTGTCTCGTTTTTAGAACTGTTTATATCGATATTAACAACACATTTAAATAGTTTTAGATAATGCTATAAACAGTTATGACATGACTAATAAATGGACTTGATATATCTAACATGCATGGATCTCTGGACATCAGTGTTAGGACCCATCGATTTAGATATTTGTCCCAAGACTTTGATGTATCCAACACGCCTGGATCAAAAGACAAGTCTCAGGACTTCAATGTATCTATAACATACATCGATTCAGATAATGTTTCATACCTTTGATCTAACTAACACTGGATTTAGATGCATGCACCTGTCATGGCTATAGTGTATCTAACACGTCTGGATTAAGATACATGCACGTGTCATGGCTTTAATGTATCTAACGCGTCTGAATTAAGAATTAAGATACATGCATGTGTCATGGCTTTGATGTATCCAACAGCCTGGATTTAGATACATGCATGTTTTATGGTTTTGATGTAATTTAAATGCCTGGAATAAGATACATGTCAAAACGCATGGATAAAGATACAAGTCTCAGGTATGCACAGAGAGGACCTGCCTGGGAAGACTGCAGCTAAATTGCCAACATGGCCACCAATCCTATGCAGAATAGGTACCATTGTTTGGCCATACTTCAGTAACAATACTAAGATACTATAAATACTGGTACACATCTATATTCTCAGAATTAGAAATACCCCTTAATCCGCCAAGCACCCTACCCACTGAGGGCTCGAATGCCGTGGACTTTGACATGCTCTACGCCAATAAACTGTGTGAATAAAAAAATAACACTAAAAACCGATTTTCTAAACATAATCAAAATGAACAGTCATTGCTACTAGCCACTCTCAAACGACACAGGATTACGTCAACCCAGAGGGCACTCAAAGAGGGAATTCGGTTGTACCAGAACATACCGTGTACAATATACAATACATATAATTTTATATAATCAGCATCTCGTCATAAGTCATTCTCATTTTCTGGGCTTAATGGCTTTTTTCTCGTTTAAGGTCAATACAGAAGAAGTTTCTGTGTAAACAGATCGAGATGTGACGAACAACATGAATTGAAACAAATTGTAATTGTCAATGATATGTTTAAAGCTATCATGTAGATTCTAGATCCAGTCCTTTATCAGATAAAACACCACCCAGAGATTTTATTCATCTTCTACATTTTATAATGCTTTACAAATTACAAATATGTTATAATCCGTTTGAACTTTCACTTGGATGTTATAACATAACACTCTTTGATTAGAGCAAATGGAACTCCAGAATCAATGTCAACCGCACAACCGGCAGCTTTACTCTTCTTCTCTACTCTTCTTCTCGCAACTTTTGTGGAAAACTTTTCCCAGCCGAGTTGTCTCTGCGGCTATTTTTCCATCTTGTTCTACTATTTCTACGAACAAATCCCATAGACACAAATACTGGTTTCGTGTTGGTCTCGTCTTTAAGACTTCCCACATTTAAATACTATTGTGGAAACAGAACTCTAGGGACAACGTACAAGAGTATGAGCTTGGTTGCCGAATTGACGTCCGTCACACGTCCGTTTTTCATACTCAGGTATGCGAATAATTAGTTTATAGCTTCATGGATGATACAGTTAACTGGGAGGGGGAGACTGAGAACTGGAGGACTGTAATTGAACAACACTATCGTCCTTTTTTGTAGATGACTTTATCGTATCCTGTGAGCGACATTGCTCATTCAGCTCTTTTATAGCCTGCAGTTCTTTCTTCTCCTTCATTCGCCTATTCTGGAACCAGATTTTTATTTGGCGTTCCGTGAGACATAACATATGAGAAAGTTCTATTCTTCTGCGGCGAGTCAGGTATCGGTTAAACTTAAACTCCTTCTCTAGTTCCAGGGTTTGGAATCGTGTGTATGTCTGGCGACCACGCCGTCTTTGGTTTGAGTTGGGACCTGTGAAAGAAAAATAGAATCGATATGAGTATTACCGGACAGAATTAACAACACATAACTAAACCTATTTTTTAAAGGAATATCTAGAGTGATTTTCTGAGGTGTATGTAATATGACCTGCCACTGGGGCGCCTGCACAGCGGGCCAGTCCCAGATAAACCTCCAATAAATGTCACCACAAGAACAGCACGAGGCTAATATTACCTAGTTACTTAACTATAACTTATAGGTTTAAAATAACAACATTCAAATCTCACAAAATTCAAATTGACACATTTGACATAAAAAGCTCCCGATGTTTATAATTAACACAATGCTATAAATCTCAGCTTAACCGTACGCTAGATATGGATTATTTCTGTCACTTTATATCGTTATCATTTCAGGAACACATTTTCGAAATGTAGCCGCAACTGACTTCAGATCTTTATATACAGATCTAAAATGTCCAGGTTACATGTAGGCCATGACAAACATGACGACAAATACATCTGTATTTCACAGTTTATATAAAGACGCGTGCCGATTTGATGTGGAAAAAAACAAGTATCACGTTCTGTCAAATCGATCCCTAAAATTATATTATAAAGACTGTTTTATTCAAGCAGGTTTCTTATCATTTCGCGAAATGTTATGTAGTGAAAAGATACAATAAAATAATGAACTGAATTGGCAACTCAATAGCCATGATGATCAGCTGAATTGGACATTATGTGTTATCAGGAATTATTTGAAAAATGGAAAGGATTCCACGTTAATTGGAATATTTTCTTTAATGGTAAGACTAACCCTGTAGCTGTTTCTATAGCTTATAACAGTTTAAAATTCCGTTGATAAGGTGTATAACATTTTACTAACAACGGTCTACCATTAATAGCAAAAAGCGCAAGGCGTTTAGCAGCAAAGGTCCAGTGACTCGTGATCTCGAGATTAAAGTTTCGTTGGCAATAAAAAAATGACCACACCCAGTCACAGGCATGACCAGATCCAAAACATCGGAAACCTACTTACCACTGACATTACAGTAGCCCATCTCCTTTATTGCAATTACCCTTTTTCATGGTATAATCTAAGCTGATATACCGTTAGTCAATGTCCATACGTTAGTTTGTTCACATGTGATAAACATTTACCTCGAATGATTGTTTTGTCTTGGTAACATCTAGTGATCTGAGTGACAATGGCTTGCCTGACAGCAAAGACACTTTGATAAGTGTGTGAGCATATGTCAATCAACAATATAAATAATATTACATTTACTGGCAATCTGCAACATCAAAGGATCCGGTAAAGAATAGAAAAGATTTATGCTGCTATGTTATTAGAATTTTACTGCCCCGTTGCTATTATTCAAACTTTTATGAGCACACATACATATATAAAACAAAGACATGTTAGAATTAAATTAGGGTTATGTATTAAACCATGGGTCCGTTTTTCTTTCTCGGTGATTTTCGATTAAATCTGTATACATATGTTTATAGTCAGATTTAAAAGATTATACAACATAGAGTAGCTACCATGTGTAGATCAGTGTAAAAGGTGTGGTGTGGTTACAACCCGTCTCAGTTACGGGGAAACCAGGGGCTCTGATGATGCGGTGAGAATATGCACATGCCTGAATAATCAAATTACACAATGACTTCCATATTGGCCCGTATAATTTACAACGCGCATGTCTCCATCTCTATATCAATACGAACATTGGGAAAGTGACGTACCAATTACCAACTAAGAAATCAATCTGTGTAGTTATTTCAAGTCTATATTTGCTAACACCATGCACATGAATATAGTAAAACGCATTATAGACATATTATTGTATGGGCTGTAGTAACAAAATTCTAGATAACATTAACGCGTATACATAGTTAAGCTACACACTGAAATCGCGGAATTGGATGAAAGGTTATTTCATTTATAAACCAAGTGAATCTTTTTCTGTGAATCTGATTTCATACACATACTCATCCAAATATTGTAAAATGTGCCAGGAATTTCAAAGTCATTTGGATTTTCTGGACTGCATTTATATAGTCTCTACACAAAGAGAAAAACTTTGTTCCCGCTTTGACCTAAACATGTGAGTTTCCTTTAATATCAATTTTACAAGTGAAACAAATGGAATATTGCCAAATATGCCAAGAGTCATTGGTTAGCATTAACCAGCTTAACGGTGAAATTATTTTCAAGCAATCATGTTCACAATCAACATAAGTCTACACAGGAAGATAGTTAAAACAAAACACACGAAAATGGACATAGTGGTTTACAGAATTCCGTGTGGTGCCAGATGATCTGTCCTCCTAACAGGTGACCGCTTCATTCAAAGTTTTAGGATACTAGTAATCGTTGAATTCACAATTATCTTGATAACAAAACAGATGGATGGTGTCAGCAAACAGTGATCTTCATCGGAGACCACAAATTCACAGCAAATTGAGATACCTAATCCGAAATCTTCTATTGAAAATTATTCCAGTTTGACCTACATTTTACACAGCCATTTTGATTCGATGGTAATAACTGTCCAAATCAGACCTGCTTTTTCTTCTCAACTAAATGTGGTTTATTTGATATTTAACCAGGAATAACACGGAGATGGTAACTCATGTAATGTTTGAAGTTTTTACATCACATTGTATTCCAGTCGTCAATTGGTTTGACTATTTAAAAAAACATACCCGGTAGAATAATGACTTTACACAACCCATAACGATTTCAAACAACAAGATATTCTGATTTCCTTATTATTAAGTTTCGACCACAATGTAAGTTATACTTATTCAATTTGCAGCAAATATTGCCTAAAGATTTGTCAGTGTGTTACATTTCTTATCCTACAGATCTTTTTTTTTTAAATTCCTTCTCAAACACTGTCTAACTAGTGCACACCATAATTTAATTTCTTGTACACTTGTACAAAAACAGCTTATGCCTTAGGCCCTGTAGAATACCACCCTTAAAGCTGGTTTCTATCACGACAGATTTAACGTCTTATAATGTTTCTGTTCGTGGAGAAAGTTAGTGAGATCGTTATTTATGCATTACTCAACAATTACGTTACTTAACTTATAAACGGTGTCAGGCTGACAAAAAGAGAAGCGTAGCTCTCACAACGGAGGCAAATTTACTCGTCAATTAGCCAGGTCAATATGAAACAAGTATACTGGCTTGAACATCTATCTAACTTGCTGGACCTTTTGATGAGTCTGATATGTATGACGTTTAGAGGTGATTTACAACCAGACGCACCCAGTCACCCCATTGCTAGTAAAACTGACCCGGGTACAATAAGCACTCACTCAGAGGTCGCTTGGGGTCAATGCATCCCTACACCCTTGACGTTATAAATCTAGAAGCACTACCGACGTACAGTACATCAAGAAATGTGGAATGTATTCGACCACAGCTGCACACAAACAAAACAACATATTTATTTACTACCCACAATAACCCACGTGTGTAGGTCAGTGAAGTGTTTCGAAATGTGGCGACCTTTTTTTTGTGTCGTCGATGAATCAAAGATCAACGACTTTTCATATAAGTAAAAAATACACCTATACGGAAGCACAATTAAAACTATTGTCATGAAATAAGAGTGAAGTTTCCGCCCATAAGTGTACTAATGGGAATTCATTTATTACGTAAATGTATAACACTATATGCGGGTATTTGACACGTCTTCCCGATACGCTACAGAAACTCTGGTCACGTAGCACCTTTGTCTAGGAACTACACACATATCTAGTCATAGAGAAGTTGTTGTGTTTATTTGTTTGTAACGAATCAATCACTGACATATATTAATGATTCTTACAGTTAACATATGTGTTGGATTTCCAGCTCTGTTTAATGACAACCTATCAGGTATCATCTGACTGAACCAATATGTATTAAACCGAGACGAGAGATATATTCGTCTTTGTCATTTTATTCTATTTTTTTTTTTTTTTTTTTTGCCGTTGTAAAACCTTATTTTGAAATATTCGCAAACAAGAAAGATTATTTTTCAGGACTTGCTGAACCTAAATTCCCTGCCCTTTCATCTAACCCAGGTGAGTGACGATAGACTGGAGTCTAATTAAAAATCTACCACTGTGTTAATCAATACTTAGTAATGGGCATGACGTCAGAGGCTTGTATAGATAGAGGCGTGTGCCCTGCATGCTATCCCCACTATAGGCCCATTCAGTCTAGGAGAAACCGCAAATTGAAAATAATGGGAACAAAATGGTACATTCTCTTCTCGCCCGGTACGAGCTAAACGTAGAGATCCGTATTGCTTTGGGTAACATAATTCAATTATATACCGGTTTTTAAATAAGGTTACATTTTTGAAGAAGTATTTGAAGGTAGTAATTATTCCTTAAATAATGAGTTTTGTGGATTCTTTTCAGATATTGAATTTTATTGCAAAAACTGGTCGAAACAAAAAAAACATGCATTTAACTATTCCAGCATATTTAATTATTCTTGTTTTTTATTTCTTTTTCATTAATCTGACCAAACTTGGTGGAACTGGAGAACGTGTTCGGACATTCATTTCCAAAAACCATTAGCTTTAACGAATGTGATTCTATAACGACACATACAAAGGTAATAGATATGCGACTGTTTTATCTCAATCGAAAGATTTGACGCAACGAGGGAATTTACAAAAGAAGACCATGGAATGTACCCACAACCCGTGTTCACATAAACTAAAGCATTCACGAAAACACAAATAGCTAAACTTGTAAGCTTGTAAACTTGTAAGGTGTTTCATATATTTATGGTTAGATTGTATCAGTATTGGTTTTCACGTATAAAAATGAACTGTGGTAAAGAAAGACCGTGACATCGGAAAACTGTGATACAGGAAGACTGTTACACAGGGAGAATCTGATACAGGAAGACTGTAACAACTGGAGAATGTGATACAGGAAGACTGTTACACAGGGATTGTGTGATACAGAAAGTGTAACACAAGGATAATGTGATTCAGGAAGACTGTGCTATAGGAACAAGAATGTGGTTAAGAAGGTTGTGACACAAGACGGCTTTGAAAGAGGAAGAAGTTGATACAGGAAAACTGATACAGGTAGACTATCATATCCAAGAACGGGATTCAGGAATTCGGACACAAGGAGATTGTGATACAGGTAGATTGTAATGCAGGAATACTGTGAAACAGACTCATACACATAGACTGTGATAAGATGGAACTTGATTATACAGGTAGAATGCTGCGAAGATTGGGAAACAGGAATAATGTGACACAGAAAGACTCATACACGTAGACTGTGATAAAAAGGGACGTGAATCAGGAATACTGACACAAGGAGACTGTGACACAGGTAGATTGTGATGCAGGAATACCCTGGAACAGGAAGAATGTGATACAGAAAGACCGTGCTACAAAAAGACTTATACACGCAGACTGTGATAAGAAGGAACGTGATTCAGGAATACACAAGAAGACTGTTATACAGGTAGAATGTTGGGAAGATTGAGAATTAGGAAGAATGTGATACAGAAAGGCTAATGGATATAATGTGACACTGGAAGACTGTGAAACATGAATTCTATGATTCAGGAATACTGAGACCAGAAGACTATGACACAGGAAAATTGTGATAGAGGAATATTGTGATACAGGAAGACTGTGACACAGGGAGACTGTTACACAAGAAGACATTAATTATTGGACTCGGTTGAAGTAAGGGAATAATCGCTTCCAGTTTAAAACAATCACAACTTAAATGTTTTCCCTGGTGAACTTTAAAGGAAAGATTTAGATCAAAGTTAACAGTCATATATAACAACTATATTTGTGATCAATCAATTTAATGAACAGCAGTTATTATTAGGCGGGATATATCGAGTCTAATGAATAAGAATAAAACTACTTTGTCTAAAGGGCCGTTGCGATATTTTTTGGTCCATTTGTTAGTCATCAACTTTTATTTGGAACACGAGATAAATAGGACCCGATAACATAATGTCAGGGATATGTAGAGTGGTATACACGTAAACAGTGCATACAAGCTGAGTTTTCTTTCTCTTCAATGAGCCACTTACGCTAGAATAACGAATAAGAATAAAAAAAATGGGGGAAATATATTTTACACAGAATACGTCACTTTAATAGATATACAGAAGAGCAACGTGCTAAAGAGTATTTGGCAAAGAACAAAGACATTGATTTTAAATGAAACGCAAAACTCTTTAAACTACTGTAATACACTTAAAAACTCCGTATTACCTCTATGAGATATTATAAAATTATGGATTTAAATTCCTGATTCCAACGGATAATAATCACGAAAACTAGGTGTCAAAATTGTCTGGCAAAGATTACACACGTTATAGGAAATATTTTAATAGATGAAAAATGTCTAGTAAAACTATTAGGCGATATTCTAATGCCACAGAAAGGTCGCCATCTTATTATGTTTGATTAAAAGCACCTACTTCGGTGTACACCATGTGTTTACAAGTTTAACATTATTTTTCTACCAGCGATTGAAATTATTAATGAACACCGATATTTATCTTCATTTAAAGAAACAATAATCTGCTCTTTCAACAAATGAGCATTTCAGTAAAATCAGAGTTATCACTAAATGTAATTGTCCAATTTTGAGATAGATTAAGTTCGTGTTTGGTGAAATATCTCTCTTTTCGTCAGTAGAATGAGACTGCTGATATGCGATTGGTGATGTATTGTATAATGGTAATATCACACCCTTGCCAAACTCAAAGGAAATGGGGCCAAAAGAGTAGATGTTGGGAGTACATGAAATAAATTTGTGGGTAGGTATGTCATTTTGATGCATTAGACTGGGGAAATTGTTAACAGAGAGGTTCTCTTCGCGTATATCCTCTTTCAATATGGACGGAAATGGAGTGGGTTATTGGTGTGTGTTTTAGGAGTGACTTCCCCGGTCCCTCATATCATCACCGACCTCCCTGGATAGACAATTAACCTATCCATGGTCCAGAGATAATCTAAGTCAGACTCCTGCTCAACTTACTTACAATACTCATCTCTTATCAGGGATAGACGGACTTTTGTGACACAATTTATTACTTAATACAAGTCACAAATCATACTAAACCCAAGCCATATTAAACCCTTCTATAAGATTTTCTTTCAATTTCCACTGACTGTATTCAACTTGTTACTTTAAAACGATCTGACAGAAGCTACAACATGGTTATGTTTTTTGCGTATGCAAACATGACCTGCAGTCGATGAACTTCTTACAAGACGTTTAACTTATTCTGTCATAAAAGCCTAATTACATAGAAACAAGGATGACGGTTAATGAAAACTAAAGGAATCCTCCCGGGTTTCCCAGAGATCTGGTACAAGTATATAAGGTATAAAACAAATATACAAACAGCAGTCTGGCAAAAAACATATCATTTAATCAAAAGGCAGTACAATTTACAGAGAAACCCCAACAAACATATAAAAAAGACACACATCTCTCCAGAAGAACTCAGAATACCAACAAATATCATGTAAAACTTTTCTGATCTAATATTTATTCTCATCGATGCGTTCAACTATAGAAACACATTTAGGCAGGACAAGGCACACATGCATGGTATAGCAAATACTGTGTTATCAAATTTCAGATTCCATAAATTTAGCATTGTAAAATTATAAGTATAGAAGGATTTTTTTAATGGAACTGCTTGGTTAATCGCAGCTCCCTTTTATTTTTAATCATTCTATACTTATGATTTTCTTTGTTCATGTTAAAGACGGCACTGTTTGAATAGAATTATTACAGAAAACACAGTAAATACCGATACTACTATAAAGTCTATAAGCACAAACAATTGAGTTGATTTTATAAGTTAAAAAAACACAAAGTATGTCGATAGATAAGGAACAGCTGGTAAAATCTATCTTTGGCCTAGTCTCTGTCAGAAGCGTTTCCAGAAGATAAAATTTAAACGTTACATAACTATTAAAAACTTTATTACAGACACTTGGCCTGCTTTTATGTTAAAAAATATATAATGGAAACAAAATTTTGTTCTGATAAATATTCTTCTTTTAACATTCTGTTTTAAGATTTAAACACCGATCTTATTTGTGATAAGATTATGATATTGCAACCATTGAATATATACTATCTTTTAATCTAATGTTCCTATGATTTGCATTCATGTTCCATTCATTTGCCCTTATTTTATTTTTTTCTCTTTACTTGTTAAATAATCTGGAATACTGGAGTTCAATGTCCTTGGTGAGTGTGGGGTTTCCCTGCTGATCTGTTTGGTGAATCCTCTAAGATATCCTGAGTATTGAATGTTCCTGTTCTGGTTGAACGGACGTATTAAACACCGTGTTCCTTACATAAGTCTAGTTTACCTGCTACTTATAGTGTAAAAACACTCATACTGTTGTTATAAGACCTTCAAGAATCACATTAATTTGATCCCAGATACCAATTTAAATATTTACGAAATTACCTGGCCGTTGAAATGTAAAAAGAGATTTTTAAAACTATATTTTTGCTTTGTTTGGCATAAAGTTCACGGTGATAAATTGATGTGCACATCTTAAACTGTTTGAAATAAGTCTTATCTTAGCCATTTCGTAAATAGCAAAGACGATGTTCCCAGATTGTTAAAGGCAACAGACATAAAGATAGCAAAATACGAGGAACACTGAAACATGTCACATTACTGTCATCTGGAACAGAAATGTGTTACAAAGGTGTGGTGCCCTCTTCATTCTGATAATGTCTATCTATTACCCAAGCACATGTGTATCCACGTTATTTATCTTATCTTATGTTTTAATGCACTGAGATTTATCTTGTGAATAGAACTTATTAGTGGCTGATCAATTCGACACGCTTTGCTACATGAATAGTTATTCTATGTGACATACGATCTCATGGTAAAACCTACTGGAATTCCGGACAAAACTTAACGACTGTCTGGCAATGCTAATACGAATTTTATTCAGATAATAAATATATAAACACTACTTATAAATGAGCTCTACTTTGTTTTCAAATTAAATAATATTAAGCCTTTTAAATTATAAACCGCAACAAAGCCAAAAGTGACAATTAAAAGGAAGATCTAGAGATAAACACTACCAACGGGTTTTTGTTGATAAAGCTAATATGTTTCGTTTCATGCTTTCATTTTTATTTATTGAAATAACCCAAAAAATCATTTCAGACTTCACTGCACAGAAACTTCTTTATCTACTGTTTCTTCTATATCAATATTCAATTTAGATAATATTGGCTTCAATCTGGAATTTTTCAAAAACTTAGTTGGTTTCATATTTTAATATGGTCAAACTTGCACACGGTTTATTAATATGGAACAGACAAACTCTTTTTCTAATTAGGGACACTAATGGTCAACTTCAAATATATAATTTCTAGGATTCATATGTCATTTCAAAATTTAATATGGCATTTCCAGATCTAACATGTTATTTCCAGATTCAATATGGCATTTCACAGAATTCATGTCGTTCCTAGAATTCATATATCATTTCTAGAATTCATGTCATTTCAAGATTTAATATGGAATTTCCAGAATTCATATGTCATTTCTATCATTCATGTCATTTCCAGATCTCAAATGGCATTTCCAGAATTCATATCATTTCTAAAATTCATGTCATTTCCAGATTCAATATTGCATGTCCAGAATTCATTTGTCATTTCTAGAATTCATGTCATTTCCAGACTTAATATGGCATTTCCAGATTTAACGTTGTTTAATAAGTTATCTCTACAGAGTAGCTGAAAGAGTGGAACAAAACTATGTTTTTAATAAGCGAAGTTTATTTTGAATATGAACAAATGTGAAATGACAAATAGAATTGGAAGACACAATTAATATGAGATTGCATTTAGTTTCAAATTGCTTTCATAAGACAAGAATGTCTTGCATTGTATATGATCTCGCAGTGGACTATAATTACTAGACAACCTAAGCCTGATCTCCCTAATTTATCTCTTACAGCAACACGGCTCTATGTCGGGTGCTTGTTAATGAGAAGACGACCTGGGTTAGTGTGTACAGACGTGTATTTATTGGAAGGAGGTCTACTGAAATCGTCAATCATCCTCTAGCCATGTTCACTGGCAAACATTTCATCACTAGACTGACTATCTGGGGAAAACATTTCAAAATGAAACAGTACATCCTTCAACCAACTTTTAATAATGGCAAGTCACTGGGGACTTCTCAGTCTGGCTTTTTATCATTTAAGCAATATCCACCATGCAACTATGTTTCTCTTGAACGGCTTTAAGACTTTGCCAAAAATCCCAGAAAAAAGCCTCATGTCAAACACAGCCTTTTGGGTGTAAGCTCCTAGCATGTCATAAAATCGAGTCCGACATAAATTTCTAAAAAGCAATATTTCTAACAAGGTTATTTAGTGGAAGCCTTGCCGAGTAACGGGAGATAACTCTGTTGTTAATATCCGCGCTGTCAAATAACCACTCTTTGAAGTAGCGCGATCTACAAGACGTTCACTGATATGTTTTGACCTAGCTTTCCGCATACTCTTTCAAAACTACATACTACAGATCTAGCATAAGTTTAACTCATACACTTTTTTAAGTTTAGAGAAGAAATAAATCCCAGATTAAAATGAATCACAATTACGGGTACCATGCAAAGGCTGGCATTGAATTTTTCGTCAAAGATATCTGTTTCAATGTAATACTGATAAACAGCCATCTGTCTAAGGGGATACTAGTCGTTTTATGCGATTTTTATGACCAGCTCGTCTCAATGAGATTAAAGGCAGTGACTGTGACCTTTCTGCGAAAACGTCCCGCCGCAGAAAATCATAAAACTGAAACGCCAACGGCTAAAATAATAACGAGGTTCATATGTTACCGTACTACCAAAACTACACCAGGTTATTCTATTGGTTGCCGTGCAAATCAAATCGGAGTAGGCCGGACATAAAATTCTTTACACTGAGCCATTTTGTGTCGTAAAAAAGAAATAAAGAACAGGATGGTTAAAACAGAGATGTGTATAAAGGCTCGATAGCATAGAGTGTGAAAAATAGTTGGTCTGAAACGGGTCCTAATTACATAGTGGGCTAATACAGGCTGTCATCTAGGATCATATCTTCTATTTATGTTAGTAGTTATGTCCGAATGATGTGCTTTATGTAGCCAGTCGTGGGCCTCTGCTGTTTTAATCGTTCGTTGGCTTACTTTGCTCACATTTATAACGGGTTTAGAGGTGTAACAAGTCAGTTGTAGAATTACTTACCTACGATAGACATCCAGGGATAAAATGGCGTGGCATCCCCGTTGGTACTGGCAGCACTGCCTTGTGAACATGGACTTAATGGTTCTACTCCGTGGTTTACCTGGTACCCACCAACTCTCAACTCGTCCCCGTGACAACCCTCACGGTACCGACCGTCGCTCACATTGGGGTAGAAGGAAGCTCGGTTTGTTTGAAGACCCATACGTAAGTCGTGATTGCGGGCCTGGAAGGCTTCCATGCGACAGGCGTCGGCCGTCTGATAGGACCCCATGTGGTAGTACCGTGGGGGTCGGTAATTTGTGCTGGGACATATATCTGGTATGTTCAAAAAGTGATCCATGTAAGTTGTTGCTGCATTTTCACCCACGGCATGAAGGCTGTCTTCTCTATTTGTGGCTGTGTTGTGGCGAAGGAGTGGG
The DNA here is from genome assembly GCA_034783835.1 of Mopalia ciliata. Classification (NCBI taxonomy): domain Eukaryota; kingdom Metazoa; phylum Mollusca; class Polyplacophora; order Chitonida; family Mopaliidae; genus Mopalia; species Mopalia ciliata. The sequence goes on from JAVFBW010130397.1 coordinate 16,010, forward strand.
TAAGCGCTCATACCGAGCTTGGCAAACGTCAACTGCTCACCCTCGCCCAAATTGCCAAGCGTGGAAACCATCTAGGAAAGTAAAACAATTTTAAGAGATAGAGAAATCATCAAGAAAGGCAAGGCATCACATTTTCAGCTTAAAGACAATCTCGAGCTAAACAGTCCCATCCACCAATGAACGCTTGGCAATGGTGACCCTCCATGACCTCTCTACTGATCATAGGAGAAACAAATCCTTCCGCTGAAAAAAGCAGTGCACGGATTCTCTGACTTTCCATAAGAAGGATTATAGTCAGGAATCACAGAGATAAGACAATATTATACCGATTTGGTATCGGTATGGAAATGGACTTGATATTTACATATAAAGCTTTCGGTAAGTTAATTTACCTTACGACTCTAGTTCCCGTGTTATACTGCAGAGGTTTAACTCCGTCACCATTCACTTCACTATGTTGTTAGCCCATTTCTCCCAGCGCTCTCAATTGATTCATTTGATAAATGGTTTTTTGCATCGCGGTTCTTTGGTACACTTAAGATCCACAAACTGTGTGGTAGCTTACCATCTTCCTTGGAACGAATTTGCTGTGTATTTAGAGAATACAGACCCCCGCGTCAGTTAGCCTCAATGATCAGAATCCTTTATAATATGCACTTTTATTAAGAGATGTCAACATACTTTTTACTTTTTTCTTGCAAAGTCACAAATTTAAACATTGCCGATTTAATAAAAATTTTATTTTTGTTTACTTACAGACCGAGTTAAAACACAATAAACAATGGATTAAAACGAAACAACAGCCGCCACATTGCGCCGATGTTTGAACTAGAAAAAACTTTGAATATGTAGTGATTGGCCTTTCAATTATTACTTATCTGATATTTTCGGGTACACGGTGCCTTTATGAGATGATTTGTCACCCACTGTAGCTCTCTCTATTCCACTCGGAATTACAGGCGCCCTATTCACTACCCCCTTTGTCTACTCCATGCGATCAAGTATGTCTAGTTTGTTTAAAATATATAACCCTTAAGTGTAAACTGGCGACAGACCACCTCTTCTACGTTATAGTTAACCATATGCTACTTTCTTATCACGTTTTGTTATTATTGTACTTAAAGCAATGTGTATTGATGTTATTAGAATATCAACTATATAGTTTATAACCAGACAAAGATTGACCCTGCGATAAATGTGCACAGGACAAATAAGACAATTTTATTGTTCGTTAAAAGAAACAAAAGTTCGCCTGCTAGTTTCAGAAGAATATGCCTTGAAAAAAATAATTTTAGCCCAGTGTCCGTTTATAAAAATGTGCTTATAATAATAATATAATTGTACTTCAAATTTTATTATATTCGAATTCATATAGAAATAAATATTTTCGCAAAAATAAAATAAGTTTGGTTCTTCATTTTCTGTTAATAAACAAGGTAGTCTAAAAGTGGCTAAAAAACATTGATGGGTTTTTTTTTTTATAATTGCTCTTCACTGATTAGCGAAAGGAATAACTATGACCGGTTAAAAAATGGGCGAAACTTGTGCCATTTTGCCCTGGTCACATATGGTAACATGTTCTACAGATTTGATTTCTCAATCAATTGTGACAATGCTAATTAAGAGATCATTGGGCAGTAAGAGGAAACTGAAATCTGCTACCTCTGCAGTAGTAAAACGGCTGTCTAATGCTGACAAATATATCATGTTAATTATTCCAATAGTGTTCCGTTGAGAGAAGAGCACGAGTTGAACGAAGGTGAACTCGAGACGTCCTCGTGGCGAATTGGAAACAAAAGACGCGAGAAAAGGATGTTCAAGAATCTCGACTTGTCTTATACCTGCATCTAGACTGGATGTTGTGTGGTGATAGATGTGTGATCAACTACATGTCTAAACAGAAAATCAAATGGTCTCACTTACACGTCCAACAATGAGACACTTAAACATGTTATAAGGGCGTAATTATTTTCGCCTGTCTGAAAAAAGAAGACAAATGTTGAATCCATTGGGATACCGGTACAAACTGCTGTCAACCTAGAACACATTTTTCACGAAGGGAAAATGATAAAGTAGGGTAAAATGAATGCGTGTTTCTGAAGATTTAATACAGATTCGTATAGGCCTAGTATTTGAATACATTTGTAGAGATTAGCACTAAACTGAGTCTCGGGTATCTATTATACTATGCTAAAGACTTTTGGTGAGTATTAACTTTCTGTCTCTGGTCAATACAAACTTAGTTTTTATCTGGTATTTATTGACATTAATACGATAGTACTCGACAATAAAGGAGGCTATTATCTCGTATTAGCATTGTTTCTAATCGATTAGTTATTTGTACAAATACTAAAGCTCTTTATAACAATACAAAATGTAATGCTCCATTGGACTCTATGTCATAAACGGCGATATATGTGTGTTTTCAATGCAATTACAACCATATCCTTAAATACATTTTTTTTTTCCGAAGTTAAGTATTTATCATGTGAGTAAATACGCTTGTGAAAACAGTGAACACCTAAATTATATAAGGCGCGGGGCGCGGTGAAAGTCGGCTTAAATGCCTTGTATTGTACATCTTGCGTATACATTTACAACTTGTATTAAAAGTATATATATTACACCTGACATTACCTGAACAACGAGCATTTGCTCTTTCTGAAGTCTCACATGACAACTTTACTTTCACAAATCATGTTTGCTTAAATAATACAGGTAATATCGGCAGTAACCCATGTTAAATTGTCACAAATACAAAAGTTGCAATTTAAGTATTTACTACTAACGTTTTATGTGTCTGACGTGGCCAGACAAGGCTCGGTGTTAGCCAATTTTACTCACTATCTCCATCGAGTAGCAGGGATGATATGAGTGTCAGGCAGCCGCCTATCGTGAGTGAGGTTATCGGGCAAGACAGAACCGGGCAGCTTCTGGTAACCGTTAACATGTGCCCCTTGTCGCAACAAGGTTCGCCTTCCATTTGTACACGTTTTAAAGTATAAATATGCGATTTCATAGAAAGTGTATATTAAACTATTTTTATGCAAATAATATACACGGAAATAAATAATACACAAAGTCATTGAATATAACATTTTCTTTGAATCAATGATATTAAACGGGAGGCTAACGCAGATTTTACTTCAACTGTTAGTTTTAAGACAATTAAGCAGTATTGTTGAACTAGACATATGAACAAGGATCATAGTTAATTTATGACATTTCAAGTAAATAATAATTTCGAGAAAAAATTAAAACCAAAGAATTTACGAATTTTAACAATATTATATTGTTGAGCTGCTGTTAAATTTGCCTGTTTCCACAGAAAGACGCGCATATAAATAAATTAACACAGAGATACCAGAGAAGTAATTACTAGCAAATCTATCATATTAATGCAATTCGAATCGATGAAAAATTCAACACGTTCTGTGAATATCAACTACCTTAGAAAATTCAACAATGTTTTATATACAGGGTTTACTTTATGTCTATATGTTTGGTTTTATAGTTATTCATTGGATATTAACGGTTATACCATTGGCATAGTTGGAATTTGGAATTCATCCCATCAACCTAAACCGTTAAGACCTATAATTCATATGAATTAATACAGAAGTAATATATATTGTAAATAGTATTGCAATGATATAGTTCCATTCAAAATCATTAAATAATATACCAGTGTATATACAAACCTTTGTATATAATGTAATATGCCTATCAGAAACATATCATATCTATTCCAACTGGTGCGTTTCACAAAATAGAGAAAATGTACGACTTCAATAAAAGATATATATTAATACATGGTTATTGAATATGTCCGTTTATTTTAAAACCCTTGTCAACAATGAAAATAAACCGAAATATTGAATCTCCATGTATCCATGTGTTTGTTTTATTGCAGTCGTACGTTTCGCCCACTTCAAACAAAGTGTATTTTATAATTATAGAAAGTTACGAAAAGTTAAATACCGTATCTTGTTGAAAGACCTTTAGTTACAATACACGCATGTAAAATGGTTTACTTTTATGGGAAGCTGTCTTTATTAATAATATCATTTGTGTTTTATTATTAATTCACACGCTCGATTTTATTACCAATAATAAGTTATATATCGTTGAGTACCCTTATTTAATAATGCAAATCTGTATATCTAAGTTAGACGTGAGCGCCATTTTGCATAAGTTGAACTGTTTGTGTGGCTTGTATTACATATTCAGATCACAGAACTAGTGATCAAATATGTAAACAGTTACTAAAATCATAGTATAGTTGACTGCTCAGCATCACTTCGTTTACAGCATTTTTGTTTAATTTACAAATATAAAATCAATTCAAATACCATCTCTATAGTTTTATTACGTTTGTATATTTACATCGTCGACAGACACGTCTAGTACGCATAGCCATAACCTCCCTTCCATTGGCTCCACACTTCATACAGACATGGGGCAGCGCTAAGCGGGGTGGCATGGCGTGTTCAGGCACTACTACAGACGACTCCTGTACCACAGTTCGGCATGTAGATAACCAATGAGTAGAGATACGCGACTCGCAGCTGTAGGCAGAATGCACGCTATCCGAACACAAGTGGCGTTCACTATTTAGCCGCTAAACTTGAGTTTTGATTTTTTTTATCATTAATAAAAGCAACTTTGTTCTCATTCTAATGGCAAATAGTAAATTGTGGTTATAAATATGTTTGTAAAAATCCGTGTCAATTATGTTATAGAAGAACACAAAAAAAATATATATTTTTATTGTAGTGAAAGTAAATATGTATCGATATTTGCGAAACAAATATAATTTAATAAAATGAAAGATTTCTGAAAAAGTCTAGAATACAAAATGAAATAATTATTCGCATCGCACTAGTTTCTCTGGCGTGAAAGTCAAAAAAAGGTTCCCGCTGATGGACCATAAACAAAGATTCGCACACTGTTCAATTGAATTTATAACAAACATGAGGAATTTACATTAAAAAAAATACGTTCACTGTCTTGATAATTGAACATGTTTTATTATCATAGTGTTCTTGAAAACGTTGCATACGATACCGGATAAACATTTGTTATGTTTTGATGTGTAAAATAATTATATATGTTAGGAGTAGAACGTCGATAAGCTTTCTTATTTAGGAAATGTCGACTAGGAAATTCTAATATTTCAGCATCGACATAATTGTCCTGGATATTGATTTGAATGACTAAACAATAAAATAAGTATAGAGATACACGGCGCCGAGAGAGGAAACAAACATGGGGAATATGTTTAACAACTTTTAATATCGGATATAAACAGCAGTAAAACCAGGCACCTAAAATAATAGTATTCTGCAGCTAGAGTCATCACAGTTATCCGTCGGATAAATTAATTGACAAGTTTTGACAAGAATTAGCAAATGTTGTTCTTAAGTTTTGCTTGTCCTGGTTGGTTGGTTTTTGGATAGGTGCATTTTGTCCGCCCATACCAACGCGATTTCCTAGTTAGAAACATCCTTTGATCAATCGTATTACAAATATGCGCTACATAAATACATCCCTGCGACTAGGAAAATGTCACTATTTCGAGGAACATAAAATTGTCATGAAAATGTCTGCGTTTTATATTTTATAGCTCAACTCACCTCGCTGTAGAAACTATGTAACGCCCCGATCTAACCCGGCTGGTCGCTCTGCAGATATTACTTGGCTGTGTGGGCCAATGCTCTCCGACTACTATATATACACGCCAGTTAGGTTTACACTCAAGACGAGATGGACTATCGGGCTATTGTCCAGGCGACAGATCGGACTGGCGTCATAATGACAGGCAATAACCAGTCTCTCACTCTGTCTTCCCTCTCATCAACAAATACTGGGATTTAAATATGGATGGGCCTCTAATATAATGGAAAGCCAACCAGTTGATCCAAGTTGTAAGGAGATATTCTCTACACACACACCCTCAGCTGATTAGTCCAATAAGTCATTCACTCTTCTATCTTTGTGATTGCTTCGATATTTGGTGAATGCTGTCTCTTAATAAGACAACTTGACTTGCATCGCTTTTCTCTTATCTCCGGTCAACTTCCCCCTAACCCTCAATCCAAGCGCTCTCATGGTCACATACACAGCTATGGAACCAATTAGCCTATGATTGATCAGTCATAAAAATGAAGAGAAAAAATCTCCCTCCCAAAAGTTACCTCGTCGAACACTCGCAATAGTTCTGATAAAATACAACAAATGCCAAGGGTATGTCTTAACAAACTAGTAGCTCTAAAAACCATGCGCTCCTTGGTCCGCCCCGGTCACAGTTTATCTTCTGAGAACTTAAAGCAGCATAAACAGTGTGTCCAGATTTACAATTTATGACAATGGGTTAATGTATGAGGACTTGCCTTGTACAAGTGATGAATGATTTTTATACCAGCCCAGATTCGTTTTCAAAACTGTCTAAACCCTACTGTTTCACAGTCTGCTTTTATAAAAGATGACGAATCTGCGTTACTAATTCCCAAATAAGCAAAGCTCAAGTATTTATGTACCTTTAAAGCAAGTACTTGAATCTGAGATTGTGCTACAAACCATCAATTGCGACATCATAGCTAATTCAAATAATCTCCAACAGAAATAATACATTATCATATTAAACTGTCATCAGCTGTCCGGTTTGTTACATTTTAGAAGCATGCTATTGTTTGAAAATTCTAATTGCCTTAAGTAGATTTATTTGAATTCCATTTTTCTGGAAACTGCTTTGTAAACTTTTATTCACTTATCAACCTAGGTTTTATGGGAATTATTATTATTTTTTTTAATTCTCTTAATCTTTACAAAATCATAACTTAAATGGCAACGTTAACGCATATCTATGAATATATGTCTGCAAAATTTATTTAGTGTTAAAGTCAAATAAACTACCTTAGCACGTTGGTGTGTAAATGGTCGTTACATGCACAATATATAGACTGTTTGAATATCAGTTTAATTAGTTTAAATAACGTGGTTTTAAAAAAAGAAAAGAACAGCAATATAATATTCAAAGTTTTAGGTACAGTAAAATAACATTGTAAAGAAAGTCATAGTCTACTTCAAGGTAGACATATACAGTATAGATTTATTAACGAACACAGACGTTCGAATTTTAGATTAATTATTTAGGTGGTGTCATTATAAAATTTAAAGAGCCTGCCTGCATTGAGTTAAAAAATCTAGAAATACACGTATGTTATACCCTATACAACTTTTGTATAGTCTTAAAAATATGCAAGTATATAAACTTATAATATTAATTAAATAAACATGCAATGTATTTTGTCGTGTAATTTGTTATCAAACAACTGACAGATATCACGTTTAAATATACATT
>JAVFBW010130398.1:0-13853 GCA_034783835.1 Mopalia ciliata
ATCGTCACGTATCACGCACTGTACATATAATCTCTATATATTGGTATAATGTTTTAAGCTAACCGGATATCGCTTTGATTTGATTGTAGTCTCGTCAAAACCTTTTTTAATTGTTGATTATGGAGTAGTAATGGACCAATAAGGCTTAATTAATTAAAATTAAGTGAGTTAAATATGCACTATATTTGGGGTTTTTTCTTCTCCCAATGGTTACTGGCCTAACCATTTTTTACTGTTAAATTAGAAATCTGATAAAAAAGGTTTTCTGCGCCAAGACATCAAAATGTCGCAAGGAAAACTCATATTTTACTTCTGACAATAACTGTAAACTTGCACTGAACATGAACACATTTTCAGTGAGGATCTGAGTAAAATGCAGAGGTAGAAACGATTATTGTTCATTGGGTACTGGTGGGTAAAAATGTGTAATAAAATGTCACGCCCAAGTTATCATTGTGGACTTAAAATTCCAGTTTCTGGAAGATTGTTATTGTGAATCTGCTTACACAGGGTGGAATAACTGTTGCAGTCCATATATGTGCCCATTTTTCTTCACACGATTTAAAGTACTTGTGATCCAGTCAGTTAACAGGACATCGATCCAAGTCCATTGGGTAAATCAATCAACTAAAGGTATTGTCAGAGATAACATGTGAACACGTTTATCATTCGGACGATTGTAAGACAATGGCGTTGTTCATCTGCGTGGTACAATTTGATATTCTAAGCATGTCTGGCGAACTAATTGAGTGTCAACTAGAGGTAATTAACGATAATCCTCACAGAAGCGTTGCAGTATATCGACATTAAACACAAAGGGTAACTTTAATACTCTCGTTGTCTTAAGCAGGAATTAAAGAACCCCACAATCAGTTAAATTAGAACATACTATATTTTTTTTCTAATCTCGCTAGGAAAAGCGGCAGCTCGTTATTATCTCTTATAATATTCTGTCAGCCTGGTACGGTAAATAACCAACTCTCATTGAACACATTAACTGGCAAAAAGTAAGCAGTTCAAAATGACAAGCTGACTATTATATATTTCATCTACATTTACATCAAAACTTTGATTAAGATATTTAAATCGTCTTTGTTATGTTACTGCTATCGGTTATTTGCTGTCTGTTCATGCCTCTGAATGTCGGAGCATGTAAATGAGAATAGTTCCTGTGGGTCAACTCTGTCTTCTTGAATTCGCTGTCATTAGATTTTCAAGTAGACCGACTTCAACATGAGCAGCGGAAGCACCACACAGTCGTGTTGTTCGGAGACTGATCGGAATTGCAGTCTGGGCTCACTCCATATGTAAATGAGTATTGACCTATTGGTGAAGTGCGCAAGAAAATTCCCAGTTCACAAAGACAACCGATCAATTCTATACCGTTTTGTCGCTGACCTATGACTGGTCTCCACAACAGACAGCTGGGTTACAGGTATTCCTCTAAAATCAGGCTCTCATTACTGCGACACCTCAGTTTTACTAAATCAACATTCAACTATTTTTCAATTTGCAGAGACCTGTTTGTAAACTGCAGAGGTCGAATTTCTTTACTGATACATAAACATTGTCACCGCGATGTACTTTATTACAGTGTAACAAAACACGCAAGTAAATACAGACTTGGTACGTTTGTTTCAGAAAATACAACCAGATCTGCACCTGGTTGTATTACCTTTATAATGAACATATATACATCATATAACAAATAAAAGCATTCAGGTAAGAGGCCAAAAGAATGCATACGGCTCTTGAAAAGGTATTTATTGTGTATGAATAGATAAGGGATAAAAATGAACGAAAAGTATCAAACTGCGCTGACTTAATGCTATGCAATTTGTGACAAGATTACAAAGTAATTCATGTAATCCGAACCAAAACTTTGACAGGTCACAGCAAAAAACAATGGTAGATTCTTATCACAACAGTACTGTTAAAATTATTCATTCAACCTATTTAGGAGAGTTTTTATAGATATTTATACGACAACGTCATGGTTTGAATATATACACTGTTCTTAGCGGTTTTTTTTTTGTACGTTCAAATTCAATTGAGATAGAATATAACAGCAGTCATAAATATAATTCAAACCTTTATATGAAAACATTGCATTTAAAATAGCTCTTCTAGTGAGCAATGTTATTTCCGGAGTCATAAGATTACCAGAGTATTAAACACAACTTGTGACGACAACCTTAAGGTCCACGGACATGACAAAAATGGATGATTGTCTGTAGAGAGCTCTAGGTGATGTACCACGGACTCGAGGCAGAAACAATTGGTTGATATCATCTCGTATCAACAGGCAGTACGTTTGTCTCAATCCATTGCCTCGTTGCATCATGAGCAAGCTGTGCAATATTTATAGCTAAGCAACTTGATGGATCCAAGTGATTATTGTGATCCTTGGTTACCGTTAACTTCTGTTGTTTGGCTTAGGAAGGCTTTACACTGTAGATCTATAATTGGATATATAAAGATAGGTTCAACTCGGACTATAAATCCTTAGATCCTCCGACTATGTCTGTTATTTTATTCCACTATATGTAAGATATTGTATTTACATTACGGCCATTGAAGCTCTATTCATTTATTTGGTGTATCACCAGTTATGTCATAGGAAACAAACTGTGGGCATGGGTTGCATTGATCTGACCCCAAATATTCTTATAGCTTTCTATAGGACGGTTAAGTTACAAATTGCATAGTATCGGTCTTTTGGCGTTGAGTTATTCATGCCAAGAGAACGACAATTTTGTTTTAATTCGTAGCGGATTACTGCTATTCCAGATCCGATATAAATGAGTGCTCGATGTTCAATGGACCTTGTGGAGTTCAAATGGCTGAAGGACTTTCGCTCAACACACCTTCTTTGACCTAAGATTACAATAACCAGAAGAATCATGTCAGAACGACGCCGCAACATATATTTACTTTGACATCAACCAGCCGACTTCTAATCAAACACCAGCATATCTGTAATATATTCTGTACACTTTAAGTATATCAGATTGACTGCAGTAACATGACCGATATCAAATCAAGCACTAACTAAATAATCAAAATATAATTACAACAACGATTCAACCTTAACAAATTTAACTACCTACCCCAACGCATCATATGTGTAGTGTATATCATATCTTATGCATCCCACGTCATCAGATCTTGTTTGGACATTGGATTGTCCTAATACATGGACATCTCATACATTTGATTTGCTTTTAACCAATTCTTACAACAAATGATATATATAGCTGTAGTATTCGATTGTTTACAAATAAATATTCTCTCTATCGCTGTGCAGTTCCCCCATTACACACACCGCTTAAATCAGTTTACGTGTTTCACACTTATAAGTAATGATCAATACTTATATCGCCAGATTGAATGATGTAGTGAACTACTAATGACGTTTTTAATTTTTCCCATTCGAAAGGTAAGAATACGATATAATAATCTGTGTAACATTTGTGAAAAATAAACTTACGTCGATTTGCAGTAAATAATGAAAGAATACAAACTGCATAAACATATTTCTAAAGGACACTTTATCCTTTTCTCTAAAAGACATTGAACTGTTGCACTACGATGGCAAATATTCTAATAGCACTATAATTTGTTTTATTGTGATGGAACTTGTTGCTTACAGAATGACGTCCTCACGTTGTCACTTAAAACGACTGGTCATTGTCCTGTTCACATCCGCCCACTCTTACATGCCATGTAAAATATCCCCCGCGTTCAGTTTCTTTCTGATCATGGTGCGTAATTTACAACCACGGGGTATTGGGCGAACACAAAGTTATACCTTCAGGGATTCCAAGAATGACAGGACCTTTACTAAATTTCGTTCAAATAAGACATAATCCAATTTAAATTGTCTATAGGATGGTTGAAGGCTGGATAGACGTGTAAATGTATTCTTTATCATCTACAATTATTAAGAACCGCATTAAACTTGCTAAGTTGTACAGACTGCCTGTCGGTTTTTATCAGAGACCATGGACATGTGATTACTCGCGAGACAGAAATTCCCAGATACCACTGTCATAAATTCCTCAAATGTCAGACGTGACTCCTTACCCTCATCGTCCATTCCACGTGCCTTCCAAGAAAATAAGATACGTTTCCGTGAACGTCTAGTAAGAGAACACGTCACAGTCTCCCAGTGTATTCAGCTGTAGCAGATTTACCCTTCTTCTGACACCATCCAGCTTACCTGTAATCTCTTATATAACCTGATTGTTATTTTTAAAATAATATTATGTATTTTGTGAGTTACACATGTCGATTTCAAGTTTTAATTTGTATCGATTATTAGCTGTTACACAACACATCAAGAAACCTGCATTTAACGGCGCTTCAATCTACAGCATCATAAAATAAAACACAGCATAAACACCGAAAATAAATCTTATATTTATACACCGTCGTGGCACATATTCCGCCGGTTTCAAAACATTTTATACGTGCAGGGGACAGCCATTGTTTAATGTATATACGACCGTTCAAAACATAAACATTACAAACACGACTGTCCATCATAGCGGTACCAGTTAATTGTTTAAATGCACACGAACATATCTATTACTTATGTTTTTGGTAAAAATGATGCGAAAAACTACTGCCGACCTGTTCCGAATTCTCAGGGGTTTTTTTTGTTTTCTCAACTGGGTGTGTGAAAGAATGGAATTATTCCATAAATATTAAAATGTAATGAGCAAGAATCTATTATTGGTTTTATATATACACCGAAAGGTCCGGTTTCGAATCCCGGTATAGGCTGGCAAATATTTCATTCTGTATCTATTCAAGATCGGTGGCGTAGAGAAGAATTTCCCAATGGTGAGACCAGAGAATCGAATATCCATGCCCAATAGGCGAAGTTACAAGGGCCAGTCAGATCCCGGAAGCTCCGAAAGTGAAGAAGCTCCGAGCAGTGATTTTAGTTATTTTGGGGAATGAAATTTGGACTCTGTGCCAAAGCAACAATTTTCTTAATTAGTGTGAATTATGTTTCTCAATAGAGTAAATGCTTTTTTTCAGCTGTTCGAAGCAAATTCTTCTTTACCATTTGAAAACATGAAAATATTTAATATTCCATATTAATCACTGCATTTATGACTTAATGAAGTGATAGGTGAGGTTTTATGGAGAAGCGATCTCAGCTATTTCAAGCAATACAATTTGGTTTCAGAGTGAGTCGTGAAAGAATAAGAAATGTTCCATATGAATTGTCTGCGTTTGTGGCTTTACAAAGGTATCCGCTACATAGTTTCATACATAAATGCCAATATTCTGTGATCCAGTAAATGTGGAAGCCTAGATAATCGATATTTTGCCAAGGCCAAGATGTTTGTTTAACCTAGTCAGCTAAAATAACCTACATTGTTTTATTTACAAACCAGCTGATATGAAAATATGATTTCCGAAAAAAGTTTATTCTTTGTGAAATCAAGCTATTTAAATAATGAAATTAATGTATACAAAAGTGTTAACCTATTTAAAACGGTATAACCTAAAAGTCAGTTTGGTTTCTTGGGTTTAAATAAAACTTGTTTAATTATGGTATATATATATATATCTGTCTAACCGTGTTGATATATGAAGCAGAGTCCGACATGGTTAGCATGTGGAAAAGCAAGTTTTGCAACCTACCCAATGGGTATCTTATATATCCGTAAAGATGTAGTTCTCGTTTGTTGACGTTACGCCAGTAAGATATTTAAATGGCGAAATATGAGCTGAAATTGTACTAAAAGCTTGAATGTTTTAAGTCTGTGGGTCGGGACCGTCTGGATCCAGAGCATATTTAAAATACATTTGATGAGCTTTTGTATCATCTATATGAGTTTGTGTCAATACTATGTTGTCTAATGGATGTGTTCTCGATAGTCTCACGCTAGTAGTTATGACATCTGTTGTCAAAACCAACTCTGGAGAAAAGCCCGATAGTTATAGACCAATAGTCATCGCCAATTTTTGGGGTCAGATTTTGGAATGTGTGATCTTGAGGCACTGTAGCAAATGTCTTCAGACGTCTGATTTTAATTTGCTTTTAAATCAGGTCATTCTACTCTTAAATGCATTACGTTTTGAAACCAATGATAGTTCTGTATTTATATGTTTTTAAGATACCAACAAGGCGTTTAATAGAGTCAACCATTGGGTATTATGTAAGAATTTGCTTGACTGTAAACTTAATTTTTTTCATTTTTTTTTTGTACAAATGGTTTGCAGTGCAACAATTTGTGATTAAGTGAGGTGGTTCATACACCCCTCCAATATTGGAGGGAAAAGGTGTGAGACAAGGTGGTGTACTTTCCCTGTACTATTTCCAATGTACATACCTGTACTTGATGAAGCCTTACAAACCTGGGGTTGGTTGTTACATAGACGGGACTTTTATCAATCATATTTTATACGCAGACGACACGTTTCTACTCTGCCTGTCTGCACAATCCTCTTGAAAGATTGTACTCTAAACAATAATGTGTTATGTAATGTAAAGAAAACATTAAGCGGAAGAGCTACAGGAATTGTGATCCTCCCAATGTGTACCATAACGGTGGTGCTGTTGAATATGCTACTAGCTACATTTTACTTGGGGCATATCATATCATATCAATGATATGAAGTGTCAGCGTAGAAAGCTATGTGTATAGGCGAACTGCCTTATATGTAAATTTCGGAATTGTTCCAGTGATCTAAAGATCACATTGTTTAGGTATTTTGTTGGAGGAATTAATTGTTGCCCACTGTGGACTGATGTGCACATAGCAATAAAGTATTCAATTCCATTCATTTAATGTATACTAATGAATTTCGATATAATTTTAAAGTAATTTAAGAGTTTAAATGATAAAATATAATTTTAACACAGATTTTAATTTGCCGAAATTCCGAATTTCTTCGTTTATTCCAAATATATGTACAGAGGTATTCGGTAAGAAAGAATCTACGTTTGAAAGGTATAACCGGACTTCATGGTGGAGTAATTGACATATTTTTAAAGCTCTTGCGTTGGCATATCAATGTCCAGGTATCAGTTGATGATGGAGTGAACAATGCGCGAATCGTCAAGATATGTATGTTAAATTTCTATATCTCTATATATTAAACCACCTTTAGGAACGAAGAGACACACAAGTAGCTCTAATATAGTATACGTAAACAAAACGCTTCAGGATTAAGTTGCACTATTGGCTTATCATTTTTCTAGGTAAAACATCACGTGACGTTAACGATTACACGTTGGCTGATTGCCTATACAGGACAAGTAATGCTAGAAAATCCAATCGTGCATGTAACTCTGCTTCTTGTTTGATTGGTGTTTAACGTCGTACTCAAGGGTATTTCATTTATATGACGACGGATTGTCCACTTCACACTGTACACAGCCTTTTTACGTGAAAGCTGTAAGGAAAGCTCGTAAAAAACACCCCCGTGATTGCCGGAGCCACAACATGTGACTCGCTCAAATACCGGACTCGCGGACTCGATCCAGTGAACGGTAAACCGCAGCAGCTTTCAGTTTAGGAAGTGCAGTCGCTATCACTAGCCACGGCCGCGGGCCCGATTCTCTCAGTAGACGTATTGACCACTGTTTTGTTATGCCAGCATGAACTGTGTTGTATCGGGTTGCACTGTATATGTTTGGGTAACAACCTGTATAATACAATGTTCTATAAGAGATTGACATTAGTTTACATACTGAACCACACGTCTGAACGCTCAATATAGACTTCACACGAAATCAATAGTGATTCTCATGAAATATCTATTTCTGGGAAAATGTCACCGTCTCCTAGAACATTTCCCTTGTGACTTATTTAAAGATAAAGTTAAAAGCAGTGTGGCATTACACCGCAGCAACTTTACTTAAAGTCCTGTCATGAAGAACGGTTACACTTGTATTCTTACAGGTTCGTCCTAATGCCAAACATTAATGTGACCATAAAAACATACATTCGTTTTGTGGATCCACATAAACATTATATTTGTGTTTTCTCTTGTCTCTAAACACATAGCCGATTCAAACTGTATCTAAAAGTATCAACATACACGGCCGAGCAATATCTCTAACCGATGGAGCTTCATCGACCTGGTATTCCAAGCAAAAATGCAATAGAATTGACCAGAATGTTATTGTATTTTATTGGTCTGTTTTATACGTTGGACATGTGCTCCTAAACAAACATTCTTTCATCCAAGCCTTGATAAATATAGATCAATACGAGTTTGTCTGTGAAATGAGACCATTGAGTGACGTTTCATTTGTAATTGAACCACGACTGTACGGTTATGTTTACCGTCTGTTGATTTTCCTTTTAACCAATAAAGTAGTCTTCTCAGAACTAGACCAACTGTTTACATAATGCTGTTGATTCACGTGACCCGTGTCTTGAATTCACGTGACAGTTTCGGTCGCGTGGGCCCTATTGAATGGCAATATAGCTACCCTCCGGGAGTGCTCTTTTCGAATTAAGCGACATTTATCTTCCAATATAGGAATATTATATGGCTTTACCTTGATTTAAATTATTTTGTTTTCCCTTGCACACATGTGGGTTAGATCGACCTACAAAATGACCATTTTTATTCATTTTAACGTCAAAATTAATTATTTCCCAGCAGTATACCATACTCGCTTTAAATCGATTTAAAATGTCTTCTAGATATGAGTTTTGGCGGTACATTCCTAGGTCTGTCCCATTTGGGAACAGACAGATTGGTTTTGGGCGAGGTAAGATGCCATACGGATCGAATATTCTGTTGCCATTCAGAGGCAGGTCTTCAAGGTTTCGAACGGTTTTATATTCGTGTATCCATTGACTGTTATACAATTTATAAGATACGAATTCGAATGTTTCGGAAATAATGATAAATTCACAAAATATTAATTCTCTTTAAAATAATACAATGTGTTCTTCTTGATATCCGAACACAGCTCTTAATGATCTAAACAATAGTGCACCAGAATGACACCTTTGAAAAAGGTTTAAGCAGTAAAATAATTAAGGCCCACGGGTTCCCAGTATTAAGATGTAGAGAAGTACCACGTGATATTCTCAACTGTTGGCAATCTTTGCGGAACTCTCTTTCTTTGTCTCTAAGTGTAGTTTTGTAGTATATGGGGCGAATGGTTCACATAAAGCACTCATCGGGAGTTAAGTAGATTTTGTAAACGGGTTTATGAGAGGATGTCCAATATACACTGACAATTTAATGTAAAATACCCTGAAGATCGTTGAACACAACACAGACAATATTAACTGACACCATTGATGGGATGTATCTAACACCGTTACTCATGTTGTCATACAATGACTAACGTTTAGTACATGTGACCTAAGTACTGTGCTTCTCTACACATCCTAAGGATTATGGTTTTAATGGAAATTACCGTTCTAAATCAGTGCAATCTATTGGAAATTAACAAAATTACTACTACAATCAACTGGTCCAAAGGGTACCATTTTGGTGAAAATGATTCCTATTATTAATAAACATTTACCTTGTTTTTATTTCACAGATGTCGGATTATTCATATGTTTAACATAAAACGATAAAGGTAAAGAAGGGAAACGGTAGTTTGTGACAGGTTGTTCTATGACGTGACAAGTCTGACGTAAAATAGCAATCGAACAAAGAATCTAATTTTTTGGTTTTATTCAATGGTTTCTGATATAAAACAAAACAAGCTTGTATGTGCTTTTTCTTAGCGCTTTTGTCAAACTTTATTTCACATCCGGCCAAAGTCATTGAAAACAGTTTTCGATTATAAAATTACCCAGGGGGTATTTTGAAGGGAGCTCAACATGAATCAAATTTCGCCTGAAACGTCCACCAATTGCGCCCAAAGCGGTCTTATTTTGTCTCACACGAGCAAGTTGTATCCTTCGTTTTTATACTATAATTAGTATTTGTTTTCTAACACGATGATTGAGTCTGTAATAATGTCGTACTAGGCAAATTCTATGAGAATCAGCGTTTATTTTGGCTATATGCGTCTGTTCTGGTGCCAAATATTGACTGGAACTCCTGGTCAGCAATTTGTTAGACACAAAAGGTTTATAGAAATGTACCTTGTGCAACCTATAAACTTGTGAACGCTTTCCTTTATCCAGAAAAAGATAACTTATTAAAAGGTCTTGTTGTTGCTAAGAATCTAATCTTCAATGCGAAGGAGTTTAGGTTCGATAGTGAAAGTGTTTTTATATGATGTCTATAATTATAGCATCATAATACACGATGAGCACTCTAAAAATGAATAAATTATGTACGTCTTGATTCCCGATTGTAATGAACCGTAAAGCGACAAGGCAAACAAAGCAAGGGTTCTATTTGTAACTGTTTTTAGGCATTAAATAAATCGTATCTAACAACATTAACAATGTAAAAAGTTATATATGTAACCTTCTACTCGCCCTGAGAGAGATATTAAAAGGACATATAATTCCGTTGAAGTCCAGGTTCTATCTGCAATCTTTTACAGATAGATTTCAACATAAAACTCCAATGAGGATCCAAGCTTAGATTTGTAAGTATAATTTGTCTAATGGTATGTTTATGATATATTACTGGTTTTTAAATTGTCTTCTTACCTTGGGCATATTGGTTACCAATAATGTTTGTTTGTTTGATTGGTGTTAAACGTCATACGCAAGGGTATTCCACTTATATGACGACGACAGAAATACAGAACATCACAAACAAATCTGCTCCCCGTTACCTTTAGCTCTTTGAACACCAGGGCAACAGAAAGCAATCTCTTTTCTCGCCTCTTACGATCGACCGAGGAAGTCGGGGGAGTATTTTGCCAGGGCCATGCCCCACCCGCTCCCTCACGGGGCGTTACCAATAATGAATCTGATCTACTGTGGGATTTTAACGGAGTCTTAATAACTTAACAGTCGCGAACGCTAGCTTAATATCAAACAGACAACTGACTGGAAAACGGGCTTGTTTGGAAATTTACTTAATAGACTCATTGTCAGTGATGTAGCTTTCCTGATATATAAAGAAGATTCTTTATTTTTCTCCGCACTGACAGTTAACACTCAACCCTATGACTTTACCTCCCTGACTGTGGGCATTATATTAGTATTGAGGCAGAAATATAATATTGGCATTGACGGTACCGGTATACTTCCATTCAAGTAGGAAATTAATCCCATACTTGCGGTATTATGCCCCAAACTGTGTAATTGTTGTTACATGTATCAACGGACGTAACCCTTCTGTAAACGTTGATCTTGACCTATTAAATACATACACATAGCAATAATTGTTCTTTGAGGGTTCATCAGATAAGAGTATGATTCTATATGGAAACATTATGACAAAAACGGCTGTTTGATAGGAAAAGAAAGGAAGAATTACTTTGAACATTTGCTGTGAGGGTGCTATATAGAACCACAAAGGGTTCCACCAGAGCCTTGGCGTAAGAATTTTAATGTGTTCCAGTAGATACATTTTTTTTTCTGAAAGTGTACCCATTTAAACTGAACGAAACTGTGATCTTCATATAGAGAAAGACATTGGGTAATATATTCCGTATTTATTTATTGAAATTGATTATGCTTTTAGTTCCGATGGTTCTTCGCGGTACCGATCCGACTTCACAATAGTATTAAAAATAAATTAAAACCACGAAATCCTGAGCTACTTTACTAATATTGGATCTTGACATAAAGCGCCACAATCGAACAAGATTGTAACAGGAAGGGATCGATGGAATGTCTGTGTTTGATAGGAGAATTTGTTTTTGTTATTTTTATGTCAGCCAGACGTTAGCCTACATAACGTTTTTTTTTTACCAGCTATAGAGTAGAAGACATCTAGGGTGCTAAAGGTGTTAAGGATGGACACCAAAGCCAATCCGTGTAAGTCTTCGTGATGGGCCTTTATCGAGAGTGCATAAAATGCCAAATCGTGTTTCACATATCACGTTTCTCCGTTGATATGCTAACATGCCAGTTACTAAAAGAACGAAGTTGTATAGTATAATAGTATGGAAAAACCCCCAAAATCCATGTCAAAATCCACGATTTCCTGTTATCTCGTAAATGTCAGAATGGGGCGTTAATCACTTCGATATTCCTATGCCTGAACGTAATAAAAAAAACATAATTTATCAATGTCCTATGCATTAAAAAGATGTCCAGATGTGACATGTTTCCCAAGTAGATTGCTATAGGCCTTATATTTACCTTTCCGATCGCCTCTATAAAATAACTATTTATTACTAGAAACTTGCATAAGTGTGATATGGTTTTTGCTAGCACACAGTTAAGGTTGTTGACACTCGACAGTTTGAAGAATTGCTAGTTGAAGTAGAGATGTATATCGTCTTTACCTCCATGGTTGAAGTCAACAAAAAAGGCTACTTTTATTGGTGTTCCGTTGTATATAGGGTGTCATCTCATTTTACCAGACTTAATTCACCTGATCAATTTCAATCTGTATTGCTGCACTGAGATATACACTGAATTACTCCATGTAATCCGTCAAACTGAACAGTGCAGACGTCATTTAAAAAAAAGTACTGTATTCCTGACCGGGTTTAAGTTGAGAGTAATAACAAAAAGTGCTATTACACTGCAGTGAATTATAAATTGTATGCGTGAAGAAAGTCCTGATATTTCATTGGTATATGAATAATTAATCAGAATAGTTAATCTGATATAACACAAGGAATGTTGGGATAAAATAATTTATATATAATCTGAAGTTACCGACATTTCAAACATATATGCCCGGTTTCTTTTTATTTCCGGGTTTCTATTGTGTTCACGACTGTGTTTCAGTCGCTTATGACTGCACATGACAAAAAAGTCAACAATTGAAGATTGTGATATATTGACATCTCGTGCACCGGTACTTGTTTAGTATCGACAGAAGTCGACGAAAACATTATGTGTCTTCCACTATACCTCGTTTCTTCACACAGCTTGGCTCGTCAATCGGGATGTGTTAAACATCCGCCCGCGTAATCGGGCCAAGTACAAACCAAGTCTATCAGGGTAATTAAGTTAACATAACGAGTTGTGACGTTTCCAGACAAACAACGTTACTTATCTAAGAAGCCTAACTCTTCCGACGTGTTCTGAATTCTAAACTGTTTTGTATCCACGAAAACAGCGGGTTTCGGTTTGTGAATGGATCTATAAAAAAATACTTTGTAAAGACCATTGAGAAAAATAAACCCGTGTCTGAAATAAAGGTACACATTCGCGAGAAGAATTCTTGTGGCGCGCTTGAAATATTTAACAATTAAACGGACATCATGAACGTTTTAGATGGGCTACATAATCATGTGCACACCTAATTCTGTCAGTGTTGTGATATGGGAATTATATTAGGTGACACCTAATTTGCGTCATAATTTTAGCCTAATGAAGAGTAAATCCCGTGAGGCATGAACTTATTCTAGTTGTAAATAACAATTGTTTGAAAATATGGTATAGTTATGCTCCTCAAATGGCATAACAGTGAGTGAAAGTAGCTTAAGTGTTGGTCGGAAACAAGTTGTTGAAACAATTTCATGCCATGACTTTAATGGCATTAAGATTAGGATGCACTAAATTTGATGATTATTTTTTGGTAAAAGTCAATTTGAGACTGCTGTTGTTTCTCTTTCTGTTTGTTTTGGCTTAATTCTACTACCATAAATATTACAACAGGTATGGCAGTCTTATACCAACACAGATTATATGTAGTGTCTCCAAATCTAGCGAAATCGAGTTCCTTTATTTTATTACTGTGAATATATATGTGACCAGGGTGGCCAAGCGAACTTATGAGGGCAGGGATTGTCAAGATTTATTGTTTTGTACTGTACAGCC
>JAVFBW010130409.1:0-11022 GCA_034783835.1 Mopalia ciliata
CATACATTATTTTATTATCAACAGACATTGATGAATGTACTGATGCGAGATATGCCGGATGTAATAATACAGCATTGTGCCAAAACACAAACGGAGGCTTCACATGTAAATGTCCAGCAGGCACGGTTGTCTATGGTGATTCCAGCAAGTGTGAAGGTAATGGCATAATATAATCTATCTTAAGTGCAAAGGTTAACCATCGCGAACCGGCCACGACTATTATTTTTTTACGGACACAGTTCGGTGCTCACAAATGACAATAAGCACCTTTGCGCCAACATAGTAACATAGTAACATGGGCTTCGTAATTTGATCAAGCAAATCATTTTAATTTAACGATATAACCTTAAAAAAACAAATTGAATCGGACAACTCACAGACAATAAGAAGCATTAACAGCGTCGAGAAAGATCCAGACTACTGGACCCCATTAAACAACTTGTTGACAAACAAAACACACTTCTTATCAAAATTATTCTTCAATTAGTCCATACATCTCATATGGTAATATTCATTGTGGAGTTTTCATTTAAAGCCTCTTTATGCTTTACTAAATGATATCTTCATCAGCCTCTCTAAATTTTAAGACCATCCACAGCCAATAAGTTGCATGTCCTTCCTGTGTTCAAAAATGAAACATCTGACATGAATTAAACTTGTGCTTGGTAGTGTAGACAGATGACACCATTCTTGGTGTGTATCAAACAGTTGAATAAATGTAACCAATTATTAAAATTTTTCATCTATAAAATATATCATATATAGTAGTCCAGAAGGCACATTGGATTGGAACGTTACTTTCACTTTAATGTTGTTCTCCTTTAAGCATGTCGAGGAAATACCTGGGGTGACAACTGTTCTCGTGATTGTAATTGTGGAACAGCAGCCATCAGCTGTAACAATAAACGCGGCTGCATTTGTAAACTAGGATGGACCGGCATTTACTGTGATATCGACATAGATGAATGTGCTGCTGGTTCAAACGATTGTGTGATTGGAGAAACATGTGTCAACAACAGAGGCTCATATCGCTGCCAGTGTAATAACGAGATGACCCCAACAGGCAGATGCCGGAGTATGTAATCTTCAATTTGTCTTAATCTGAACATAAGAGAGTATAAAGAATCCACTAGAGCAGGTTATGGGCGGAATATGTAATATAAAGTATTATATTTCACAATTGTCATAGTATATATACTAATATCCTTTTAGTGTAACTGTGTATGGAAGTATAGGACATCTAATATATTGCTCCAAGGATATAGGGACACTTTTAAAGATCAATCAATTATAACTAAGTGTATTTTGTTGTCTTTATTCCAGACAAATTTTTGGAATTTGGCGAAGGACCAGGAGATTCTAGACTCTCTACAGATACCAGTCCAGTTTCCAACAGGCTGTATTTTTTGTGTTCTGTCCCTGTTTTTGGGTCTCGTTACAGTTACATACAGGTGCTTATTACAAAATGTTTGCTGTAGTAGTTTGCTATTAACAAATGATGTGGAAAATTTCAGCCGAATCCCTGAGATGAGATAAAAATAGTCATAAAATGGAATCATACCTATGAAATGTTGTATTTACCAGAATGTAAACTAAAGCCTTCTTTGCAATCAACCGTAAAAGAAAAATAAATCAAACTTGTATCTAGAATCTTCTCAAATTTTAGATCTCTAAAATAGCCATAAAAGCGTGGGCTATGGATTCAATTTACCATTCGGTATATCAGCAGACGAGTAAGCCTATGTCCATAGACTTGTTACCCAAATCAGGTGTACTACACATGGATGAACGGAATTGCATATGGCAAAACACCCACCATTGGTCATACTAGACTGCTGGGATAATCCCACTAATTTCCATCACCTTATTAATGATTCTATATACAAGTAGCCTCTCTAAAAATAAATGAAACCCGAGTGTAACAGTTTGTAACCAGAAGTATGAATTATTTCTTTCAGTAGCATTCAGTTTCAATGTTTAACTTTAAATGAAAGCTAAAAGAATTGTATGGTATTAGCCCAAAAGGATTTAATAAGACATTACTATATATGGCAGTCTATATTCAATATTCATTTGTAATCTCATCTGGGTGTTTGGAAGCAACTCAATTCGTTATAATGTGGTAATCAATTACATTTTATTTGATTTTCAGAAGGATAGTAAATTGTTCAAAATAACTCTGCTTGGGTTGGACAGAAGCAGTAACAAAACACCCAGGAACAAGTGACCCATTTATTAATGTTCTCAAATTTAGTCCATAAATTAAAAATACTTTATGTCATTGTCTATTTTACGATTTCAGATCAGCCCAAATGGATTCCTTTCACTGGAAAGTGATCTCTTTGGATATTTCCCAACTTCTTTCCCCACTGAAGGTTTATCTGATACAATCATTGCGCCTTTCTGGACAAATGTAGACACATCAGCCATCATATCAACTTTATATTATCGTCAGTACAGTATTCTATCTGATAATGAAACAGAAATAGAGATTTTGAGACGATTCTCCAACCAAGTGAACATCTATGATTCTATTATAACAAAATCTACTTCTTCAGAGTCATTCAGTGCCAGCTGGGCACTGATTGTTACGTGGGATTCTGTCCAGCCTTTGGTACTTGAAAATACAAATGAGGTAAATAAGCTGTTCGTTGAGAATTTGCCTGACAAAAGTTTACTTGGTAATCGTTTCTGATTTGGTTATTTTATGGACTTGATGGTTTCTAAGTTTCTATTTATTGGCCTATGATTTTCACATGGAAATCATTTACAACACAAAGTGCAATTGTATACAATAACTCGAAATTGTCGATTGATCGATTCTTGAGTTATGTTTGGCATACTGTGGGGTGAATATGTTCCGCATAGACCATTGGTTCAGTGTGCACTATACAAAGTTGTACATCAAAATGAGAAGGGCAATAATTGAGGATAACAAACTTCTGTCACCTATTTAAAGTATGTCAACAAGAACAAAATTTTTCCTTGTATTTAAAAAATGTACATACAGCCTTTAATATAATAATACATAGCTGACTATTCCTATTTCAAGATTTCAGAACACTAAAATCTGAATGCATAAATCTGCAAAAATACTGCACATACAGTGTATTAGGACAGTGTAATCTTTAGTTTTCACTAGCATTATGCCCAATGGGTTATACGGCATTGCAAAATGCTGAATGCATAGTATCTATGCTCAAATTTGTGATGTTTGTATATGGGGTTGGAATTCCTCATTTTGCTTGAAGAAACCGACCAGAAACTGACAGCAAAGGGTGTAAAGCTGACTGATTTGCACATATCTGCATTTGTTCTAGGCAATCACATAGGTTATGTAAATGAAGTTTGTTTTAATTTAAATTGGTTAATTAGAAAGTGGTAAATGTACGGTGTTGGTTAAAATATGAAAATTAGAATAGTGATGTATAATTTTTCTGCACACAAAAGTATTAAAACCATTCACAATCAAACATTAATGTTATTACTTATCTGTTTGCATCCCAGACGATGAGCTTTCAAACAATCTTACTGACTGATGACCAACGCACTGTTGTCATTTTCAATTACGATGACAGCTTGATGAATTGGAATAATGATGATGAAAGTAGAGCCGGCTACATAGGATACAGTGCTAATGATGGATTGGATTCACAGACTGTCTATGTTTCCGGCACGAAAGAGGTGTTCAACATTGCAAACTTGTTAGGAAATACAGGTAAAGATTTCGTTTGGCCTGAAAATATATACATTGAATTCGAGTACTTTGAAAAATGTATTATGCTAATGTATTATGTATGTTTCTCATAGTACAAAACCATCGGAAGGCGGTCTGTACGATTATGAGACACGTGTAGTGTACACTAGACCGACAGCATGACCTGATTGATTGATCTACAAATTCTTTATTATTTCTTTATTGGTTGGCAGGAAATGTAGGATCGTGGATGTTCAATCTGACCCACTCCAATATTACTGGGGATAATTACCAGAGAATGTGTAAAAACTGGTACCTGGATCAACACCTATATTTTCAAGTCAACAATATAAACTTAACATCTTTAGAGTGTCCCTGTAATCAGGATCAAGCCCGAGCAGACCCATTATTTGTGTGGAATGACACCGACTTTTGTGCCTTGTCAAGGCCACTTGCTAAATATCACTTTCAACAGGTAATACATACATGTACCTCACTCTGAATCAAACTTAGATACAGTATATAGTATATGCCCATCCATCGGCAGCCAGTGGTATAAATCTTCAGTTCACTCTTGTAATCTTGTAATCCACAATCTATCATCAATGGGGTAACAAAACTTTAGTATAGCATTTCTGTTTGATCAAAATTCATGCGCTATGTTATTTTATATTATTTTTTAGACTGGCGTCTTTATCTGTATTCCTTTATTTGAATTCCAGATGTGTTGCTATGAGAAAGAGCCAAGCAAAGTTGGTTATGGGGGTCTTCTTACAGCGGATTATAGCCCGACAAGACTTATCATGATGTCAACTGACCAACTTGGCTGGATTTCAGAGTCTTTAGCATATTATAGTTGTTGCAGAGATTCCACATCATGTGGATGTGGTTTGTTTCGAAGTTACCGTCCAGCAAATCTCTGTGAGGACTACAAACCTTCCTATTCAGGTGTGCAAATAATTCCTATACAAATGTGAAATATATTCAATATCCGTGTTCTATATGATCGCTTTAAGTACACCTGCTCTTTAACTCACATCAATTATTATTGCCTATCTAGATTTTGAGCTGTTCGGAAAAGTGTTTACTGGGAGTTTCATTGTTTTTGTATCGTTCTGTTCAAACAGCATTTGTGGCCGGCAACCACTTTCAGACATTTGATGGCCTGAGCTCCACTTTCTCTGGAATCGGAGCGGTTACCCTGGTGAATACAACTGACGAATCTCCATTGTTGG
The DNA here is from genome assembly GCA_034783835.1 of Mopalia ciliata. Classification (NCBI taxonomy): domain Eukaryota; kingdom Metazoa; phylum Mollusca; class Polyplacophora; order Chitonida; family Mopaliidae; genus Mopalia; species Mopalia ciliata. Next base: position 4,933 of record JAVFBW010130409.1, read on the forward strand.
TGTTGCAAGGTCGGATGGAAATATCAGAACAAGCTTTGGCAGAAAATGTCAACGCCTCTGAATTTACCGCTTTTGCTGTATCAAGTGGAAACACAACATTACAGATTGTTCTTAACGAAAACAAAACAGGTAAATGTTGTGATCATCTACATTTGTTGTAATAATGCACATTAATCATGACGTACATTTACTGAGCTGACATCAAAAAGTGAATGTGTTGCCCCGTTGGCTGAGTTGTTTGTATATATATATATAATATTGTTAAAGGCACTTCTATACACCCCCACAAAATTGGGCCCTAGGTCACCTTTTGGCAGTATCTATGAAACAAAAGTGTCCAATGACTGCCGTGATCTCGCGTTTTCCGCCATTTACCTTCAATGCCAAGTCGTCATATAATCATTGAATCGACTGTACGAGATCAATACAAACCAACCAGAAAAGACTAGGCATTATTTCTGGTAATAATATTTGTTTTAGTTTAAGTTGTACAATTCTCATGCTGGTACGATGAAGCACACCCACAGTATTAGATTTACGATTTTATTTTGACCATTCATATGAATGGCCTAAAATTCGGCCAGCCCACTGGTTGTTGTAATGTAGTATATTCCACCTAAAAGATGGTATGCTGCCAGGTGTGTATGCATCTGAAAGTATGTTTTTATTGTTCACAGGGCTCTTGATTTACTTAAATGGACAAAACCTGAACGTCTCTTTTAATCAAAATACAACAACAATACAAACAAACGGTTCTACAGTGATGTTTAAAGGCGACAATGCCTTTGCCATTTTCGAATCAGGTATGTCAATACTAACTAACACTGTACGGTTTGTTAAGATCAAGATAATTTACCTTTGTAGCAAGTGCTAGTGTTATTAAAACGTACATTGTGACAGCTTTACAGCATCCCCTAGTGTGAGAACGTAAACAAAACATATCTTTTGAGCACAACGTCAACACAGTTCTGAAACTCTATCCACGGTTGTTTTTCCCTTAGTTTTGACACATTCTTGTCAACAGGTAAAGTTTTATTAAAGTTTGAGTGTCAGGAATAAGCAACTTTAAGACTACGTTTTCGGTTGTTTGGATTACCTTATTATTTATCGCTCTAAGCAAACTTCATCTATCCAACGACATATTCCTCACATTTGACGTTTAAATAGCCATTTTCCATCTAATTCAAACATGTTTTTATCACCCTAGAAATGGCTTCATACAATGTTTGTCAGGAACAGGGGATGTAAGCCTTGTGTCCTACTACTTGACTTCCGGGTACCTCATTCTAAATGTGTCGATATATTTTGAAAAGCCGTTCTTTCAGAGCCGTATTTTGTGTCGCTGTTGGGTGCAGCTATAGTTGCCCTCTTTTAAACTATCCATGATGCAAAAACTAGAAACAATGTAGGTACGCGAAAGTGGACTGAATTACGTGAGATGTTACAGACACATGTTGTGACATACACGTCGTTTATTTGAGGAACAAAGTGCCACTCTATTTTTTCTTATACGAAGCACTTAGTATAATGCATTCCCTGGATTGTATATAGTACGTATAAAGAGGGAAACATTATAGCCCGGTTATCTGTATTGTCCGGATTACAAGCTGTTATTGAGTCCGTATTTAATATACAACTAGCAGAAAGAGGAGAGAAAAGAAAAAACAAGCAAATGTTTATATATTTATAGATAACTATAAAACAAAAGTTATGAATTCCTTGAAGTCATCCAGCAAAAAGAGCATTAAGTCACAACATCGCATTAAAAAAACATTCACTTTAATATAGCCTGTTTAATGACACAGTGATAAGCTGATAAGTGTAATTATCGAAGTTATGAAGCAAGAATCAAGTTTAGTTGATTTATTATTATTGTACTACCGAAAACATTTTACTTTTACGCGTGTTGTCGTTTAACCGTTATTCTGTTTTAGATTTCGTAGTCAATGTGTCTCTGGTAGATGGACATCTTCAAGCAATGGTATTCGGGCCAAGAGGATTAAAAAACAACACAATCGGTATTTTAGGGAACAACAATGGAATAATAAATGACGACATATCTAGTCCAACTGATACGGTGTTTCTAGGCAACCTTTCGGAGACAGACATTTACACCATTTTGAACAAATGTAAGTTGACTAAAAACCCATGTTAAGGTACATTCCCATCAACACTATTATAAATTAAGGTCAATGATAATTAATAAGAAATTCCACTCCACAGGGCAAGGAGACGAATTGGACAATCCCACACTGTGGTATGTTCCTCTAAATCAGACTGGACAGTTGGAGTTTACCCCTACGTTTTTAGCCGATTTGGAGAAAGCTGCACCAGCCGATACTCTCGCAGATGTTGATCAAATGTGTGGGAACAATTCGATTTGCAGATATGAGTATTTGTCGAAAGGTGTGGACGAGGCAAGATTAAGCCTCGATAGATTCAATGGATTAGAGCATGTTGCTAATACGTTACGTAAGTCGTTTTTCGTTCTTTAGCAGTACAAACTGTCCGTTAGCATATGTTTGAATGGAACTTGTAAAACGAAAATCTTGCTGTATCCTAAAATATTTTAGTTATTGTTAAAATTACCCTGCAATAAAATATAATGTTAAAAAATATCTTATGGCATGTTTAGTCTTATTTCACACGATTTGCAATTTTCACGTTTGTGTTCATATATCCCAGATACAAGTCCAGTTCTCATTTTTTTTTTATCGCTTGATTTTCAAACAGGGAAGAAACCTCCTGTGATAGATGGACCAACGGAAATTTTAGCCACTGTGGATGAACTTGTGATTTTCAACCTGGATCTACAAGACCCTGATTGAAATAACAGTGATGTGGTCTTACAGTCAATAATAGGAACTGATGCCACAGTAACTAGAATAGCACCCAACACTGTGCAGGTCACGTGGACACCTCGTTCGCTTGAGGACAACCCTTTGCATTTCCAGTAAGAAACAATCAAATTACCGTTTGATTCACCCAATTATATATTTTGCGCTGTTAACGTGTGTTGAATGATGACATTGAAACAAGAATGTTTCACTCACAGAAAATGAGATATCTTGACTTCCGAATTCTACTTTCTTTTCTTTTCAGATTTGTTGCCATTGACTCTGATCTTTTGAAATCTGCCATCCATGATGTTTTTGTGAAGCTCTGCCAGTGCCATGAACATGGACAATGTGATTTCCAGGCTTCAGTCAACTACATAACCGAAGGCTCTAATATTGCCGCCTGTCGATGCGATATTGGGTGGACAGGTGAGACTATACAGTAATGGTACAATGATTTGTTTTTGGTCACACAAGCAATCATAGAGAAAGTGATGTATAAGTCAATCAAGAGTTGACTTTTTGTTGGGTACGGTGTGACTGAGCTGTAAGTCGAAATATGATAAGCATTCATCGTTTGAACCTTTGAGATGGCTGTGATCTACAAGTAACTTTTTTGATGTAACGCTATGAAATTTATATCCGAGGAATATCGACTTTAATCTCCCCCTCACATATTTGAACCCAACCTGTCAAATGATCGAAACAATGAAACTTGGAACAAGCACAGGAGCGTCTTTTATGGAGAATAGAAGACAGTTATCAAGGTGCTAATTCCTATTGCATGGATCAACATTCCGTTGTTAAATAAATAAGAGTGACGTAATGGTTACATAATATTCGGTTGATGTTGTTTTTTTTTCTTTCTATTTTCAAGGTCCACACTGCCATATAGATTTTGATGGATGCACACGTGCTCCATGTGCGAATTGGAATGCCACCTGTTCGGATTTCAGCCCAGAGAGACAAAGACAAGAGTTATGGCCCTATGTTTGTAGCAACTGTCCCCCAGGCTACTCATCTAATAAGTCCGGCTGTATAGGTCAGTACCCAGTTTAAACTTTCTATCGGGTTGGGGAAATGACCACATTGGGAAAATGAATATTTTGTAAGGTGTAATATTTAGTTTGAAATGGAAACGGGAAATCTTTTATAACATCAACTAAATGATGAGACTACTACAAAGAGAGAGCAATTTCGATTTATGTTTATTTGTTTGGTAAAAAATGTGCGTGTTTATCGTATATTCTAAGACAGTATTCAACAATTTTTGACAGAAAGGCCGAGTCTATTACTTAAATAGTTTACTTGCAATTGTTTTCTAGTTAACTTTTACATTTTAGTCTTTTGGCTTACCTATTTTCATAATGCCATATACCTATGCATTGTATTGTATAAGGGTGTGGCGCAACCAAATATGGCTAAGGAACGTTTGTTTTCCTTTCAGATATAAACGAATGTCTTGATGATACGAGTTTGTGTGGAGAACATACCTGTAGTAACTTAGTGGGCGATTACAAGTGTATCTGTAAATCTGGTTTCCAACAGACAGCAGATGGCAAAAACTGTGAAGGTAAGTTGTTAACAACACAGTGTGAAGTTTAAAAATTTTGTAGATTTAACATTATATTTAAGAGATAATGTGTTATTTTCTTTTTAAATAAACCCCTCACATAACTCCAACAGGGGACATGAATGTTGGAATCCATTGTTTTGGGATAAAGCTTGTCGCATCCCAAACTGATGAAAGTTCCGCTATATTTGCTGTAATCCTATCAATCTCCAGTAAAATAAAAATGTTATTTCTGCTCTAGCACATTACATTTCAACTACATTGGGAATAATAACAAAGGATGTGCTCCTGAGAATTCAAATGGATAAAGCACTACAGCTGAAAACATTCTAATCTGGCCGGTCCATTTTTAGTTTTCACAGAAGGCAATTCTCTATGTCAGGAGTACCCCTGAGTCTGTACACAGATTATTGTGAATCATGTTTGAATGGACCACACCGACCTCCACCATTCGCTGCATGTTATTGGTGGTTTTAGGCAAAACATAACTCTATTCTCTAAGTAACACGAATTTCACAGATGTGTGAGAATTCAGGCGTTTTTTGTTTGTTTGTTGTTCTGTTTATTTTTTTATTGTGAGATAGATTGATTGATATATTTTCTTTTTTTTAAACTCAATGACTTCATATGTAATTAAACCTATGTTCAAGAAGGTCGAGGGTTTTAATATACATAATAAAAAACGGTTAAAGAAGCAGACTTAAATACAGTTAAAACTCCACAAAAATCTTTGTTCAACGAGTATGTTAAAATATTGACTATAGTATAAAAAATAAAAATGTATACACATATATCACAATTGCTTATTAAGAATTGAAAATAATTTAAAATACATGTTTATTAATTTAACTCTGATGAACAGGAGAATGTATGTAAGGTGCGTAATGTGCGGAGCTGTTTGATTTTGTGGGGTAGATTGTTAAACTCAATTGCCCCAGATGCACTTGTTTGTACATTTTTTGTAATGTTCAGTTTTGTACTTTAGAACCTTCAGTAAGGATTTGTTAGAGGATCGAAGTGATCTACTAGTTTCATGTTTTTCGAACAAACTATAAATATAGTGAGACACATGGCCATTTATAGATTTAAATACCATATTAAGCAAATTGAGCTTTAATTTGTAATGAAGAAGGAGCTTCTGGAGTTTCAAATAGACATATGTTGAAGAAGAGAGGGGGTCAATGTTTAAAATAGCACCTGGTGCATATTGCACTAGTTCTAGACACATTAACTTCCCCATACAGTTGAACAATATTTTAAATGAAGGAGGATAAAGGAAAAGTAAAATATTTTCTTTGCATCAAATTTTTTAATTCCGTTAAAAACATATCATTTGCTCTTAATTTTGCTTTCAAAAAGTGTTCAATGGTCGTTCCAGTTAAAAAAATTGTTCAGTTTATCAGAAGTGACATGGTGTAACTCATTCAGTCCTAAAGTTACCTTAACGTTTGCTTCATTTATATGGTGTCTTTTCTTAGAAAAACATACCAACAAATATTAAGACTAGATTGCATTGGGACACAAATTGTTAGCAAGACACCAACTGTTTGCAATCTGACATTAGTCATTCAGACTTTCTTTAATATGAGAGACTGGTCTGCCTGCCACGTATAATGTAGGGTCATCAATAAAAATGCTTGACAGGAAATGTTTCAGGTTAAGTGGTAAGCCATTTACATA
>JAVFBW010130420.1:0-13852 GCA_034783835.1 Mopalia ciliata
TAACTAAACTCCTTTTGGTGCATACCACTTTTCTTAAACCAAGAACAGTAGTTTAACTATCCTGAGTTTAGGCTCAAATATGGTTTACTTACACCACTTTTATGCATACGGTCCGAATGTCCAGTTTATGGCTAAACCTTAATCTTGAGTTATGGGTAGCCTCAGACATCCGGAGAGGGGAAATGACCATTAATATGGTGTATAAAGTATTGTTGAAAATATAGTCAAGATATTAGCCTTGGGTTATGAATAAATCAGCCTACAAATTAGTATTTAAGAGATTTGCCAATGCGTATGGCGAAAAAGAGAAAAGGTGTTACAACCTGTCTGATACAGAGGAAAGTTTCGCCTTAACCAGTAGGTCCTTTAGATTTTTTGTGCCTCTTTAGGTATACGAATAATTCTGTTCATGCTAAATACACGACTGTAAGAGCCCAGGACTATTGTAATGCGTAGTGTAAAGTAAATATGGGCGCATTGTCCCTAAGGTGGGTGGCGGTCATACTTAAAGGGATACCCCACTGATTTTCGACATAAACGAATATTATTGCATATTTTTTAAAGAAAAACTTCTGTATTGAACTTCGAGTAAGCATAGCCGTTAATGAGTTAATCAGCAATAACGTAATGAAAAAGCCCCCAAAAGATTGTCAATCCGAAAAAAATTAAGACGTTTTGGATTGCAACAACAACAAGGCTATCGTATTATTGCCTTATAATGATTCGATTGATTGATTGATTGCTTAGTGTTTAACGCCACATTCAGTGGTATTTCAGCTATGCTGTGGAATGAACATGTTGTCGATTTTATCAGAGATAATTCCAATCTGAAGCATCCCAGACAGAAAACATCAAAAAGAGAAACAAAACTAACCCAACAGGACATATATAAGTGTTAAAAACATAATTTATGATAAATATTCTGTTTAGGTTTAGTGTTAGTATAATGGCCAGTTGAATATGTTTGACGAAATGTACCACATGATTATGATCGACTGAACCCGAAATCTGTCGCTAATAGTTACATGGCTGATTGCCCAAAATTGTCAATGTCGATATTTGTGTATATAAATTCTACGTCAAGTTAAATTATATATGACGTCTTTAATCAACCTAAATTGCAGATAACGTTCTTATTAAAAAAAAGTCCTCAAAATGTTGTTGATAAAATTGGAATGCCTGCTAGCAATTCTTTTGAGTTCTGAGACGGTGACGTTCTGAGGAGACATCTGGTGTAATAGGTCTGCCTTGAACATTAGACAGTTGAGATAATTTCTCCTGTAGTTTATGTATTTTTAGATACCTGGCCTGCAAGTAGATAGATAATCGCTGTGTTTAGTGCTCTGGAAAATTTATCCACTCACGACAGAATTATTTTATTAAGAGTTCCTACAGTTTTCTGACAAAATAGGACCATTGCAGGGGGATGTATATCACTAAACCTCGACATCTTCAAAACAAGAGGCCCCGTGAGAGAGCGGGTGGGCCATGGCCCTGCAGAATACTCTCTCGGCTTCCTCGGTCGATTGTAAGAGGCGAGAAGAGAGGTTGCTTTCTGTTGCCCTGGTTTTCGCAGAGCTAAAGGATAACGGGAAGCAGATTTGTTTGTGATGTTCTGAATTTGTGTCCGTCGTGATATAAGTGAAATACCCTTGAGTACGACGTTAAACATCAAAACAAGAGTACTCGATTCTGAGAGATGTCTAAAATGGTGTCTCAAAATTTTAATTAAAAACTTTAAAAATTCGAAATAAAAATTGTAAACGAAATGAAAAAGTTTGCCTAAATAATAAAACCCGAAAGAATAGTTGATAAAATAAGAATTAATTTGCATAATTTTGTTAGAAATAGATACAAAAATCTAAAAAAAACGTAGAATATTCTCAGCATTGAAAATCTATAAAATTAAGTCATTTCTGGGTCGAGGGCACTCTAAGATTTTTTTTAAACGTACTGAGTTCATAAGGAGGACAACGGAAACCAGCCGAGCAGCATTAAGTAACGATTGTATCAGGTTTTGTACCCGGGGGTATAGGAGGGAGACTCATTAAAATAACGTTTATGAGAAAGTTTACAACAAGGCAGTCTTCTCTTTTGTTATCTACCGAGCTATTAAATATAAAGCCACCCGGAAATACGGGACGAATGCACATAAGTCAAACTGCATTTCTGTAATTTTATTTGTTTAACAAGTCATAACGAATGCAAACGTCCACAAACAGATATGCTATAGGATTGTGCACAAAATATGTTAAACTGAAATATTTCAGATCTTTTACATACCTTGTGCATCAGCAGGCCCTGCAAAATACTCCCGGGCTTCATCGGTTGATCGAAAGAGGCAGCCTGTTGGCCGTGGGTTGCAACCCGTGTCTGAAGAGAAGGAGATCCTGTTGATTGGGAAGTAACTATTACTTTGCTGTCAAAAGGGTGACGCATAGCCATGTTCCTCCAACACTTAAGCTCAATATTCTCCTAGACGGTGGGTCAGATTGGCCCGATCTGATTAATTCAATGGTAATTAATAAAATTCAAGATGAACAAAAGTAAAACTATATAAAATAGTTAATTCCATCCCATCTTAAAATATTTAGATCATTGTAGAAGGCGGAGGCTCATGGGTCAATTGAGTGGGAGGCAACAAAATAGCAGAATTATTAGTTGACCAATCAAAATCGCTTTAAATTATAAGCTAATTTTTAACTCAAAAGGTATCTTGGAATTAATAAGTTTACTTCGAATTAACAAGCTAACTTGAACCAACGAGCTATCGTCGATTGGTTGATTGATTGCTTAGTGTTTTAAGCCACATTCAGCAGTATTTCAGCTATGCTGTGGCGTGAACATTTTGTCGATTTTCGATATCAGATAATTCCAGTCTTAAGCATCCAACACAGAAAACATCAAAAAGAGAAACAAAACGAACCGAACAGGAAAAACATAAGTGTTAAAAACATATTTTAACACTTTTTTATGATTAATATTCTGTTTAAAACAATGTTTAGAGCTATCCACAATAACCCATACAAATGCTGTCCCCTTGGCATTGACCATCCAAAGAAAACAAATTGAACTGAAAAATAAATGCTAAAATATGTTAATATATTAAAATGATTAGTTTTGAATCAAAACGTTATAAATATTATGTTCCAAAGTATGTAAAATGATTAAGAAAAACAAATTTTTGTTTTTGCGCATTGGCCTATTACCATCACTGCGCGTTCTGGGATGAAACAATCGTGAGCATGCCCGGTGTTGGTCCGCTGGGGATAGTCGTCATCATGTTGTTTTCTATGAAGCAGTGGTGATAGCGGTTGGCTTTCCACCATAGAAGGAGTTTCCCTTTGAATCAGCGGTGATGGTGGTTGCCTAATCACCATACAGGGAGGAGGCCCGATGTCTACCTCCATCCCTTCCAAGGCGTCGAAGCGGTTCACGAGAGTAACCGTCTCCAACAATAAAAGATTCACATGTTGATGGCTTTCAAGAGAGGGGACCAACCCTCTCTACATTAATTGGCTGCCCAAATTGAAATACCTGAACAGCATCTCTTGTGGCCTTGGAAGGGTGAACCTCCGGACCAGATGCTTATTTGTTTGTGTGTCTGTTTTATTGGGGTTTTTAGTTTTTGCTCTTGTTGTTTTTTTAGTTGGGGTTGTTTATTTATACCAGTTTGCGTTCAAGCAGTGGATTTAATGTTTGATTGATCTTTTTGTCAACAGCAGAAGGGTGTTCACCAGTTGGCCATGTAAGCAAGGTCTGTGTAGCAACAGACAGATACTTTTTTCCTGGCGCTGGCGTAGGACTTGGTTGACCCTTGAACAGCCACGACAGAGGAAAGGCGCCGTGCCTCGATATAGCTAACGTTTTTATTACATTTAATTACTTGAATTCTCTTCTTTAATAAAAAAAACTACAGTCTTTGGAGGTTGCCATGTGGGTTTCATGAGAGTTACAGCCTTCGAACCCTTCATGACCTTCTTCGGAGCAGCGAAAGCAAACCACACCACCTCCACACTGGTTCTTTCCGTGTCCGAATTTCTGACACTGGAAGCACCTTGTTGGGTTGGGGATGAAGGTATCTACCCTCATCCTGTAAGGACCAATGTAGATGTGGTCTGGTAATTGAATCAAATGTTATTAAATATGTATCAAGTTTTATTATTCTATCATCCTTTTTTGTTGCTAAACGCTTAACGTTAGCTATACCTTTATCAATGAGTTCAGCGCAGATCTTTTCTTCTGATAGATCAGAGAAATCTGGACCTCTGTCTCGAATGATCCCCTTACAGCTGTGAGAGATCTATGAAGTGTAATCACATACATATCAACTTTATGTTGCCCTTTAGCTCCGAGAGCAGCAGGGCAGGAGAAAGACCTCTCAACCCTGTGCTGCAATGTGTGAACAGAGCCTTAATTCAGGCAGTAAACAATAACAATATATAGTACCTGTACTAATGCAGTAAAGACATCATTCAATCATGAAACAAATCTTACACGGTGACATATATGGCATGAGCCTAGCTTATAATATAGCAACAAAAATCTCTGGCCTTCCAATGATCACTGGGATTATTAAATAATATTAAAATGTACATAGAAATTTGATTCGCCTGTAAAAACAAAATAAAATATTTAAAGATTACAACCAAAACATATTTCGTTCTTTCTTAAAAGTCGAATGTATACAAGGAATTGAAATTTAAACTTATTGTACCAGACTTTACTATACAGTCATTATGTATCAAAGTACTGTGCTCAATAAATACGGTTTACATGATATTGGGTTATCTAATACTTATATAAAACACGATGATTTGATGCGAAGAGATTTCTAAAAACATTCATCCACATCAACAGCTATCCCATAAAGGGATTTTCCCAGATGTTTAGTTTCGATGGCCACTCCAAGATGATTGGCAATAATATCCAGTTTATTTTCCTTGAGATTAACACTTGGGACAACGTAGCAATCTGTTTTCGTAATTTGGTGGACCTCAGCAGCTGAGGGTATTTTGCCCTACATGCTTCACGAACATAACGAAGAACATATCCTTGTATATGGCCAAGTGAGCCATAGTGGCACCTGGGAAACGGGTTTTCCTTCTCACTTAAAGCTTATCTTGGGGCCATCAATAGTTCAAACCAGCATTTCACTTCGGGTGTAATAATCATGGGACAAGTTCGGCCTCTTTCCAACGATTTCTATTCTCTTTAATGACTGACACAGTTTTTGCTCTAGAGGTAAGATCGCTACGTGGACATCTTCATATTCAGTACTGTTCTGATTGAAATAATCATAGACCTAGATCTTGGAGACTTACCCCTTGTCTCCTGTTAAATTGAATACCTAAATAAAGGCAGTTTCGTGTAATTTAATCCAACAGTTCAAATCACCGCCGATCGTAGATAGCTTCTTGGAAGCTGCATTGCCTTTGGTCTTTTTTAAATATTAAGTTAATAAATGTCACAACCTTTCCCAACGGAATTAGTTTAACTTTGCCCCTTTGCTGTTCATACAGGGTGCGTAAAGCAAGTGCGTAAGTGGAAACTTCTTCTGTTCATAATAGGTCACACAACTTACTGAATCGTATTGCCTTTTTTACCTTATCTTCATCGCCACTTTGAAGTGCATGTCCTCTAATAATTCTAGCACACTTTTGGCCTGATTTGAGTGTTCAGGATGTTGGCGATGCAAATTGGTGGGTTTTGTCTAAGAAACCCGCCCTGGAAGAGCTGAACTAGGTACCTCTTCGATCAGCAACGATTCAATCCAATGTTTAAAGCCAGTATCAGCGGGACCAACCTTCCCTCTCAAATTTCTTAAGAGTCTGCTGGCTTCCCTTATGTTACGAATTGAATTAAACTGTTCTTGGTCATGACCATTTTTCATGAACAATTCTTCTCTAAATTATTATTCGTCTGCCATTCTTCACCACAGTCCAATTTGGTCACTTTTCATCTGACATAAAATAGAACTGAACTTGTTTTTCGTGTATTTTGAAGGAGCATTCGGCTTCCATCCGAAACCCGCATGTGTTTAGTTCTGTTTTCAGGAGCACCACAACATATTTTTGCAGGACTCAACAATTCCCATGACACATAATATATCAAACAATAGGGCCATGGCATATGTCTGGTTGCAACCAACTATCTTGCCCATAAAAACGAATCATTATTGCACATTTCTGTTTTCTGTGAACATTCTGACTGGTTTCCAAAATTTCTTTCTCATGCTTGACAAACCCCACACAAAAAGATTGTTTGTTTGATTGGGATTTAACGTCGTACTCAATGGTATTTCACTTATATGACAACGGATTGTCCACTTCACACTGTACACAGCCTTGTTACGGTGGAAACCCAGTCAAAAAAACTCGTAAAAACCACTCCTGGGATTGCCGGAGTCACAACTGATGATCAACAGGCGAACTCGATCTGGTGAACGGTAAACCGAAGCAGGTTCGGTTTAGGAAGCGCACTCGCTACCACTTATAAAGGGACCAGGTAGGGGCTAGGCGGGCAAGCCCCCCCCCCCACCCGAATTTTTTTTGGTTTGAACCAAATTGATAGCAGTTCTAATGATCAGAATTACTTGTTACATTAATTGCTGTAATTGTTAATGATATGCCAATAATTGATCATGTGTGCACATGTAAGTCCTTATTTATGAAAATAATCAAAGACAAGGTTTAGACAGGAATGCCAACACTATATTTTTCATAAAGGTATTACAAGTTGGTATATTGGGTATTGCTATATAACAAAATTGTACAGGTGTTTTTTGACTAGATTTAAAACACTTAATCCAAACAGAAGATTAATTCAATCACAATTGAAATCTTTCAAGAGATAAACGATCATTTTTTTATCATTATATATCATTTTTTGTCAACATGTGTTTGTTAACCATTTGCCAGCTTCGCATGGCCTTTCTGTGTGCTGCAGCTTCTCTGCTAGGTCAGCGAGGGCCTTTGCTTTCTTCTTAGATTCAAGTTTTTCAGATGAAAGTGAAAGTCTCTGCCTTTTAGCTTCCACTACCTGCCTCATCTCCTCCAGCTCTGCTTGGTCTCGTCTACTAGATGACCTGATATTGTTGCACATCAGTGTATCAGCTTTTGAATGCAGGATATCAGGCCTGTTGAACATCTGGACAGAAGTAGATTTGTTTACCCTAAGACCATACTTTACAGTTTGTATCACAGAGTATGTCTTGATATTGATGTTAGCAGATTTGGGGTCCACAAGGTCACCCATTACGTTAAAGGAGCCTTCAACTGCAGGCCCATGGAAACAGCTTACTATAGCCACTATCATCTTACAGAGTGAGGTGTACTTGCCACTCTTAATGACCCCTGCCCACCACATGTCTAGTGCTTCCTCGCTGCCAGAAGAAGTTTCAAATGGTGGTAAAGTTTTATCAGTCTGGTACTGTCTACAATCCAAATCAAACTGCTCTTCTTCTGTGGAAGATAAAACATTGGTTACCAGCTTGGGTATGTTCAGTAAATGTGAAAGTGTGACACTATGTCCCCTTGCACCAGGGTCAATAGCGACAGACATTTAATAAGCGAAAGTTTCTTTTGAAGGTACTGTGCACACTGGACATAAGACTTCTTAACAGTGTCAAGGAAGTCTGCTATGACAGTATCTTTTTTGTTGGATTCCTTTATGATTTTGGCTGTGAATGATCCTACAAACATCAGTTAATGTGACTCTGTTACAATCAACTTCATTGTATCTTTCAGGTATTTACAGGATTTGTCAGTAAAGGCCTCTGGCTTCATAAATAGTCCTAGGAAATTCCTAAAAAGCTTCAATTGCTCATCATGCATCTTATGAACCATTGGGGTCTTTGATTCAAAGAGACAAACATATCCCTTCAAAATATGAAGAATGGCTGTATAGAAATGAAGGATTAGACTAGTCTTTTTCCTTTGATAAAAGATCTTCAGTATGGCCTCATCTTTCCGTTTCCTCCCATCATTGGTGAGGTTTTTAGACTGCAGCTGATTATGAAGTAGGTTAACTTGCTCCTTCGCAGCTTAGCTGACATTCTTTTCTCTGTAGATGGCTTCAATTATTGCCCTGTACATTACTTTGTCACTCTTGGAAAGGACTCCGTAGTAGAATACAGTAAGTACATTGAATCGCCTTAATGTGCTGACGGCAACATCATAGCACGATAACCATCTGTGGGATATAAAGCGGTCACTTCTAACAGTAAGCAAATAGATTTCAGTACATGCCGCAAATCAGTTGACCATTTAAAGTCGTTGTGGACAGTGTTGAACACGCCTTCCACCCAATAATCAAATGGTTAACATAGCTTTTTGGATGCATTGTGTATGTGGTGGCATATGTCACAATCAATATCTAATAAATGGGGAGCCCTTTCCTCTCTTATCATAGTTTCTAGTCCGGATTTTTTCCCTCGCATTACTGTACAGCTATCCATAAGCAATGACATAAGGTTTGTCCATGGGATGTTGTTGGTCTTAAACAAAATGTTCAGTTCATCAAAGAGGGACTTTGCATTTACATGTATTACACTCAATGATGACAGTGTTCCACAACAACATGCTGAAGCTCTGTATTAAAATACGATACAAGTACTGCTAAAACACTGCTAAAACACTGCTAAAACACGGTGTAAATTATTACTGGTTGCCTCATCTATGTTCAGGGAAAACTTCTGCCTCTGTATATTTGTTACTGTTTTGGAATGGAATGTCTCTGCCAACCCCAATCTCATTTTGTAAGATGCAGAGTTCCTATCCATGGTTAGGTGATTTAGAGCTTTCTGGTCATGGGCAAGAGTTTTTGCAACATCAATAATGACTGGAGATCTTTCTGCAATCGCGCCTAGTATCATAGTCTAAAAAAGATGCCAATGAAAAATATTTAGAACAATATAAATGCAGATAATCAAATAATTTGAAGTTACATGCATACTGAAAGCCTTTGACTTTTTATCATCAGAATAAGTCCTTTTCAAAAATTAAGTTTGGAAAATGAGTTGTCCTCTACACTTTCTGTTAGGAGTATCCATAGATTAGTTAACCTAGTAAAATTTATTTTGATCATAATAGCTAAATGCAGTGAATACTATGATCAAGCAATACTTAAGCAATTTAATTATCAGCTTACTTAAAATGTAGCAAAGATGATCGTATGTTGCTTTATGTCCTGACCCAAAACAACTCCTAAATAGCTGTCCGAATTGAAAAAAAAAATTACCCCCATATTTGTTACACGGTCATACACAGACACCTATGGGTGTGTTTTAATTAAAAAAGAATAAACTTGGATAAAATAGAATATTTATTAAGCAAAAATAAGGAATAATTTTATATTTTAACTACAAACGGATTTTTAAGAAATTCAAATCAAATAACTGTTGACAACTTATAAAACGTAATGAAAATGGGACACAACTCATGATGATAAGTTACCTCCCCTTAACCAAAATGCAAGTCATTATTCAGACTTTGATTTGTCCATCGATATGCGTGATTTATTTTTTATTTTTCACATCCTGCATTAATAAATACTTTGCCAGATAAAATTCTCCACAAAAACGAAAATAATAGTTCACATTGTCTCTGTACTGTATTGGGCCCGCTTCAATCATTTATATATGTCATATAATTGTCAGCTAGGCCTAAACATCCAAAAACGAATTAGGCCACACCAATTTTATTTTTTGTTTTACGGGCGGGTTTTGTTTTTTTTTAATAAAATTTGAAAAACAAATGATTTACTTTTGATTTTTGTTTTATTCTCAATGACAAGTTTCCAAACAAGATTGATTTAATGATTGAATATAAATTTTAGACCTTTTCTAAGTGAATATCCTTGCAAATGTCCAGTCCAGGTCATAAGCAGTGTAAATTAATATTGTTACAACTGATTGAAAGCTTTGGTTTTAAAAAAATTGTTCCTATTTTATATATTGTAAAGGCGAAACAACTGAGTCAAACTGACTTTAAAACGAAATGTGTTGGCATTGTCCAAAACTTATTTCAAATAAAAGGTTTGTTTCATTGGTCTGGGTTTTAGGGGGTACTGTTCTTGAAGATATATTTCACATGTGTCACAGACAACAGCAGACAAGAAAGCGTTGTCTGTTGTAAGATCAGAAATGTTGATTTTATAGCGATTTATCTGGTTCGCTGTTTCTTCCCAACATTTTTCTGGCCTCTGCACAATGGTTCCTTGCCATGTGATTTGCACCCACGACAGATTGGACAGACAGTAGTGAAACACTCTTTCAACTTTTGGATGTCGCTATCCACATCCAGGTCATGTTGATCACCACAATGGATGCAAACTTCTGGAAATGCACACGTTTTGCCACTTCAACTGCTGTGGTACACTTGAGAGATTCTCTTACAATAATTGTATCATAGAATTCACATGTCTCCAAGAAAAGTGGTGCTCCACAAGTGAATGCATTCTCCTGTCTTCTTCTCTCAACACAAGTACTTTCTTTATAATTCAGCTTCTTTGCTGAATATATTACACGCGGCTTATTGCACTCTACACACAATATTCTGCTACGCACCTTTGTTCCAACAAGCAAAGACTTGTGCTCTATGTCCCTGGGTGATGTGTTAATGACAGCAGATTTCCTGGATGGCCTATCCGTGTCATCGGTTGATGTACCATGAACTGCCTCAAAGGGCAAGTACTCTTGTTTTTCTGTACCACTACAAACAGGATCTGGTACAAAGTGAAGATTGTTGTACTAGGTGGACAGAATGAGCAGTACCAGCAATTTTCAATTTTATCACTGTGGCATTTTCTGACTTGAAATGAGTACTGCCTTGCCTGGCAATGTTTCTGAAAAAAATCTACTATTTGGTCCGATTTCTCTGTCTTTTTTCACAGCTTTTTCTTGATCCAGATTATCATCAATAAGGTGAAGGGTTCTGAAGAAATCGTCAATTTCTTCAGTAGTTGCTGGTGGCTGAACCTTCAACTCCTCCAACTCCTCCCCCTTGAGCTTGAGGCGAGAGAATCGACCCTCTATGATTTTCAACACAGGCGAGACAGAGGCTTCAAGTGCTGCCTTAAAACCTGGGTTTCGATCAGCTTGTTTTCTGACATCTTTCAGAGTTTTGTTACGAGACATACAACTTTCATATTCGTCTGTCATTCCCTCTCTTGCTAAAGACACATGTTGTAGGCCAAGATTTAACAAAGAGTTAACTCTTTCTGCTAAATTTGCCCAACTTCCCATAGGTGCTGTTCGAACTGTGGCAAACAAGTCCAGATCAAGTAGTATGAACTGTGCAATACTGGAAAGTTGCACTGAAGTGTCTGTTGAACGATGGTCGGGTCCACCGTCTGTGTAGTGGATTACAATGGGTGTGCTAGAGTTCACTTGATCATCACTATACTTCTCACGGACAAGTTTAACCATCTCACAGCCATGTCTCCATGTATTAGAAGGCTGGAACACCTTATCTTTGACTGTGACGAAGACATCCCCTCTGAAAAATGTATTAGTTACCGAATCCGGGATGTCTGACTTTAACACAGCAGATGGGATTGCACCACAGATATGGAAATCGTGGTCCAGGGCATCTAATTTTGGTCCAGTAAAGGGGGCCAAAGCCTTGTTGTGACTCCTGGGTGTGGCAGAAATAGGTTTATCTGGTTGATCAATCGGTACAGCAGCTTTGTCATCCATCCAGAAAAATAGTACATCTTCTCTCCAATGTATTGCATATTCCTTAAGTAATTTGAGTTGGTGGTAACAATATTGGCTATCTTCATGGGAGCCTCTCATCTGAAACATACATTTATTTGAATTTAATTAATATTATTATAAAGAGATAAGACATTTTTTTTGCTAGATTTTTGTCTGTTTGATTGGGTTTTAACACCTTGCTCAGGGGCATTTCACCTATATAAGAGCCTGCCAGTCCAATGGGTGGAGGAAACCACCCTTGGTGTCAGTGACAACATAAAAGACGAGACAGGACAAGGACAGGGAAAATAAGACAACACAAAAAACAAATCTACCCCTTTAGCTCAGACAGCACCGGGATATCAGGCAGCTCTAGCCCAACCAACCGCTTGTATGCGACAGTAAAAAAAAAAAAAAAACGCCACACAACAGAAATGTGAAACGTTTATAAATGTTTTGTTGAAAAATTAATATTCCTCCAGAGTTTTGTCAATATGTATACCCATTACTGTTTTACCCCAGATGGTCTTTCTTTTGCTAGAGAATATTAATTACCTGTTAACAGAGTTGTCATGTGACATAAAACTTTGAGTTGTTAATTAATATATTAATATCTGTTATTATAATTGAAGAAAATGCATGCCATCAGAGTGGAGACACAATATTTTGATTTATAGGTTTGTGAAGAATATTGTCTTATATATTGTGACTGTGGATTTTAATAGGAAGTACTTACTACCCTATATATTAATGATTTAACTCTGTTGATTGATTGGGGTTTGATTGGGGTTTAATCAGCTCAGGAGGCATTTCCCCTATAAGACAGCATGCCAGCCAATTGTCGAAGGAAACGACCCTTGACATCACTGGCAACATAAAAGCCAAGACAGGACAAGGACAGAAAAAGAGACACAAAAAGTTATACTTAACTATTAAATAGGATATTCTAGATATTATTAAAATTGTACCTGTCTTGTCTGAACTGCAAATTTAATGTTTAATCGACCGGTGTGGT
The DNA here is from genome assembly GCA_034783835.1 of Mopalia ciliata. Lineage (NCBI taxonomy): Eukaryota > Metazoa > Mollusca > Polyplacophora > Chitonida > Mopaliidae > Mopalia > Mopalia ciliata. The sequence goes on from JAVFBW010130420.1 coordinate 12,714, forward strand.
ACAAAGCCCTTCTGGTTGTTGGATTCGATGGCCAGAATTGAAGTCTAACCCACTCAGAGGATGGAATAGGGGTACCTTGTGGAAGACAGGCTTTAATAGTAGAGACAAGATCCTCGACAGAGACAGCAAAGGGGAGATAGAGATGCTGACCATGGCGTCTCTCTTGCACAGCAGGTGTATTTTCTTCGAAATAGCGGTTAATCTCCTCCCAAAATAGATCAAATTTTGTGCTACCAGGGTCTATAACAGTAAAACACAAAGAATGTAAGCATATAGACTCTACAAATACACAGCATTTTAGATTGGTTGCTCTTTTTTATTGATGTTTAATATCACATCCAAGGGTATTTCACATGGATTGAACACTCCTCGCCCTGTACTTCTTACAACCCTAGGAATAAATATATATTTAAATTTAAAAAAAAAACAGGACAAACTTCAGTTTTACTGTACAATTTAAATGGGACTAAAATATTTAGTGCTTTGATAATTAAAAAAATTTCTTAGGGTTTATTTTTTACCTTTGGAATAGCTTTGTGTGCCTCTCTGTGATTTACATAACTGTGGAGGGACTTGAAGGCGTCTGGAAAGTGGATTCCTCTGTTTGTAAATTTCTGTTGGTGTGGGTCCAGATACCACAGAGAATTGAATAAGGCTTGTGTTATTTGTTTGCCGATGGTGCCAACCTGGTTGACACGGAATCCTACCCCTAAACGTGACCCTAAAATGTCCAATAGATTGTTGTAGAAAGGGTCATTAGAATGACTACTGTTTCTTTTGGGGGGTAGGTGTGTTTCACAAATACTGGCTTTTTTCAGAAAATTGAAGGCGTTTTTAAGGCCTACTCGTTTTATGTCATCTGTTAAAGCTCCAGATTGAGGTTCATGGAAAAGTTTAAACTTGATGAATTTGTATCCAAACTCGAAAGGGACCCGAATTTTAGAGTTGTTTGGAAGTTTAACGTCTAACCTCTCGGCAGAAGATCCAACGAACACTTCAAATTGGCCCACATTGACCGTTACAATTGAAACGAGGATGTTTCCTAGCGTTTCGTCCAATTTGAGCTCGAAAATGACAGATCGTTTGACGGAAGTATACTCTGTTGCTTAGATTTCACGCATGCGTCAGTAACAAGGGAG
>JAVFBW010130431.1:0-13851 GCA_034783835.1 Mopalia ciliata
GTCAGTTAAATGTGTGATAAACAGGCGAGTTTCATTTATTAGTTGTCATAGAATCCACTGTTACATAATTTGGGTAAGCAAGTAGTCCTGAGTGAAGGTCGCCATGGTCCCATATTCTGGTCACCGTTATTAGGGGAAATAACCCTCTCACGCGGCAGTACATCCCAATGAACAATCTATTAATGTTAGCTTGGTACCACGTTTGGGTCTTTAAGCCGTTTGTCGTTAAAATGTTTAAAAAATGCACACCTTTTGTATGTATTCATATTTTTATTTTCAAAAATCATATAATATTATGTTTAAATAATATATATTTCAACGTTCGCTGGGATTGTGTTGAAGTGAAAGGCACTTTTAATCCGTTCCATGTGTGACACTTTATGGCGTTTTTTGAAACCCTATGAGTTTCTGTTTGAAAGCTTGTTTTATCTTATATGTTAAATTGAACTATTTATATATTAGCTGTCTTAAAAAATGCAAGGTATACACTTTACTAGTTGACATCTGTGATTTATATAAACAACTCTAGTTTTAGTTAGTTTTCAATGGTAATATGTGTGTGTATGTGTTTATAGAAGGCGTAAATCGGAAACGAACTCGGAATTCCTGAACAAGGGCTATGTTATCACGGCAGAAACGGGTACACATCAGCAAGGTTAGACAATCAGTTAATGGGTTTTTTTTATATTGGGATGAACACACGTGACATTGTGTAGATTTATAAGCAATCAATAATAATTATTTGGACTTTATTTCCATTACTTACGACAAAACTAATAATACCGAGGGTAAAGGTAAAGTAATCCAGTTGGCAATTAATGTTAATAAAAGGCATGTAGACATCCAGCAAACACGCTGGTATATTTGCTGAACCCATCAAATAAGAATTTTCCAATAAAATTTATTTTTCTTGTTGACAAAATATTTTAAACAGTTGTTTTGTTCAATTAATACTTTAAAATGTATGTTTGTATATGGAGAAAATTGTTATCTAATGAGTTGAATTCGGAACCCAACGACCTCTTTATTTGAATTATGTAGTTTTCATTTCAAATCTCTTATTTATACGTCCATTCAGGCGAAATTGAAAACGGTGTTATCAAATCAAAGCGGTTTTTATATTTATTAAACCAGATCAAGCAGTAGAAATTACCCTCCAAGATGCGATGTATGCCAACACGATGGAGGCCGGACGATCACCCACTGCTGTTTACCTCAAAGATCTTGTCCAAATTGTGAACCAGACACTGAGGACGACAAATCCGTACCAGGACGAGTTTCTGGTAAAAGTGTAACATTTTCACATTGACAATCATTTTCATAAAGTTTTATGCTTTGTTTGTTAAGTTTACAGTGGAAATCTGTTTTATATCAATTGCTCAAATACAAGAAAGCTTATGAAAACAAAGCTGAAAGTATTATTTTAGTGGCATTTATTAAACTGGGATAAACATTAATAACAGAAAATTGTCTATTAAATACTGATGTTTCTAGTAACTATTAGACTGATTAATTTTGTTTCAAAAACCCCACCGCGGGTGGTTGGATGGAGCTTCTTGTTGGCCTGGTGCTCTCAAAGCTAAAGGGAAACAGGAGGTCGATCTGTTTGTGGTGTCTGTATTGCTTCCTGCATTTGTCCCGTCCTGTCTTTGTTTGTTGCCAGTGGTGTTGAGGGTGGTTTCCTTCACCTATTGGGCTGGCATGTCGTCATATAAGTGAAATACCATTGAGTACGACGTTAAACCACAATCAAACAAACAAATCAAATACCCCACCAGAGATATACCAACGTTATGTTTGCTTAATTTAGTTCCACCTCGCGCTTTTTATGCAGAAACTACCAAAGCAGTTGATAAAGTCCACGGATGAGGCTACAAAGACCCATAACGTGACTAAATGGCGATACAGAGGTATATTACCATGTAAGTCACATGTTCTTGTCATAACAATTAATAACAAGGGCTTTAACATATCCATCCATAACTATGTTTCAATTTTTCTGCCCTTTAGGTTTTGATCTCAAATTGTTGAAGACTTTTTATGACTGTGGACAAACAGATTATTTTATTTATCCCATAGCTAATGTATTTACCTAGGCATTCCTAGATTTCGCTTCATTTCACTCGATTCCATTTAATATTCAACACAATAAAGCCCTTTTGAAACAATTCACAGTTTCACGGCAGGTATTAAAAAGGCATTTGCTTGTTTTCCAAGTTCAACCCATACCTAGTCAATTGACTTTCAATCTGTGTTCCCAATACAAAACTAGGGAAATGTGGTGTAGATATATAAGGGTTACTTTATTATTTCAATTATCACTAATATAACATATTTATTGTGGAATTACAGACGATGAAACACGAGTGGTTTTGGAAACAATAAACGACGATCCAACGACGGATTTCATCAACGCCTCTTATGTAGAGGTAAGTAAGCTACAACTGAGGAAGGAGATTTCAAGATTGTTGCAGCATTAGTACTAACGTTTGTGCTAAGTAAAATAATATAGTTGTTTAAAAAAATTGTTGGAAAAAAAAGTAATTTATGACAACAAACTCGAATAATTTTAGTATTTGTGCGCAATAATTCCTTTTCTATATAGGACTTGCTGTATCTGAAAGTGTTGATCGGTTAGCAATATACAGCAATATCTGACACTTGTTGAACTTTCAGGGATATGGAACGGAAAAGACTTACATAGCATCACAAGGTATATTAAATTGTTTCGACTTTATTTTCTGTTTGTCCCAGTTTATATTTTGGAGACACAGTCGCTTCGATTCATTTGACAACAGACTCCTCCATTTCTTGCCTTTTCATAACATAACAACGCCTTTTTATTTCTCTAGACTTCACAGGTGTGACCTAAATATTAGAATAATCGTATAATGTCGTGAGCTTGGCAATTAAGTTATTTCTAGAGAATTGTCAATACTAAATCAGCTCCCGGCTAGTAGGTTATGGCCGGTTATTTAAATCTGTTCTCGCCTGTATATTCAATGTGATTTAAATCTGCTACCCTGCAGCCCCGCATTCTTCTTCGCTAGCCAAGAGTTTTATTCCGAGCTACTCTGCATTTCAACCCTTGGCAGATTAATCGCATATAAATAGAATTACAACTACGGATAAAATGACCAAATTTCGAGCTAAAGCTCCAAAAACATGTGTTGAATGCTATACTCAATTCTGTCAATTAGTTTAACTTTATAACGCACTATTGGTGTACATATGGATGGCTGGTAACTGTAGGGGTGGGTACATATGCAATACTTATAATGAGTTGGTTTAATACCCGGAACATATCCTCTTTTCTACAACACTTCACTCACTTTCAGTTTTGACTATCGCTGTCATTTTTACTCATCTCGTAACACAATGTCTGATTGCATGGTTGCGCAGATGTTCCCACGTTTACATTACCTAATGTCTTCAAGTCCTGACAAAACCTGAATCAGAACATATCTTCTTTTCTACACTTTCATTATTGTCTATGGCTGATATCTTTACTCATCTCGTAGCACAATATCTTATTGCATGGTTGCGCAGAAGTTCCCACGTTTACATTGCCTGATGTCTTCAAGTCCCGATATTATCTGAATCCGACGGTCGCGACTCTGATCACTATCGAATAAATAAATCTTTAACAACGACATGAGTGTCTGGTGTTTACTTCAAATGGTGTAATTTGTAGTTTGAATATAAAGTTCATAAATAATGTAAGAAACATGGCTTGAAATAAATAACCAAATTATCCTGTGAGCTTATCTGGATTAAATTCAAATATATTATGTACTAATATTATAGAAGTGTGGTGCATGAAACCCGTGGTAATTTAACGTCTTGCTGGACCTCTTGGTCGATTTTCAGATCACCCGTTGTATTTAGTCTCTTATGCAGAAGAATATTAATCTGTACCATATATGTGTAAATATATTTCGGAAAGCTTCAATACTCAGGATTACATATATGTGCATATGATTGAAATCCAATTATCGCTAAATTTCTAAAAAATATATTGCACAATGAGTAAATATCAATGAAAAAATAGACTGCAATTTCCATGGTTTATTTCTGGAAGTGCAATAATAATAAGACCCAATAAATTAGTTGATCTACTGGATAGTTCTTGAACTAGTAACCGGTGCCTCATTTATTTTTTTTATTTATTTTTTTTAAATTCTGATTAGATCGATCCCAGTGGATTTTTTTGTCTATCCTACCATGGAAAGTCTCATAAAAATGTAAAATGCATCTTTCAAAAAACTTTTATAAAACAAGGACGATCTTCTAAAAAAAACTGAGCAACCGTTCACTGTTTGTTATTAGAATTTCGAATTATCTTTTCCACCAACATATATTTTGAATTCTTATCGTTTAATCCAAGCAATAAAAAAATTGGTTCATTTTGAGCCAAAGGGGTGCAGCAAGACCTTAAAAAACCTTACTGAATGATGAGTTCAATTGATCAGCTAAAATAAGGTATTCCTTTATTTATTCGGAGTTACAGCATTCTAATGTTGTATTGAAATCCACGGTGTGTGCCATGGTGTCCACTCAGTTACATGAGTGTATATAATTTATGCACCAATTATTTCTAGTAGCGAAAATTATATGCATGCTGTAGTATCTGTTTTTTATAATTGTTTTTTTACGATTTGTAAAACTACATATTCACGGTTCCACAATTGCCTCACAATTTTGGTACCCCACTGACTCAACAGAGAAAATGTAAAAAAAAAAATGCTAACAGATTTCTGCTTTAGTTGCTGTTTCTGTGAAAGTTGATACAAACAATATCGCCAATCAGCATATCTGTTACCTAGAGTCGTGTTTTGTTCCACGTTTACTCTACACCCCCCCCCCCCCCTCAACCATGTACATCAGGGTTACAGCTTCGATAATTGAATGTGCAAAAGACAACGGATAATTATATATGGATACGGATTGTTCCTTTGTTTTCAGGAACAACACAACACAACATTGATGATTTTTGGAGAATGATTTGGCAAGAACAGACGGGGAAAATTGTCATGCTGACACATCTTGTGGAGAAAGGAAAAGTAAAATTTAAATTGTTTAAACTTTATAAAATCGCTTATCACACATGTAAGCCAGAGTTTCTCACATACTTTACCCAAAACTTTATCACTGCTCAGTTTGTTCCATGTGCAAGCTTTGTAGTGCAAGCACTCTTAGAAATGCTTGGCTCTAATGGAACCCTGTAAGGTTCTTCAATCATGGCGCTAGTGGAACCCTTTATGGTTCTGTATGGAACCCTCATAGCAACTGTTCCAAGTATTTCACCCTTTCTTCTTATATCAAAGAACCGTTATTATCACAATGGTTACAAATAGAACCCTCCCCTTTTCTAAACAACCCCAAAGAACTCACACAATCTTTCATTCCTAACAATAGGGCACATTGAATATTTCCTGCTTAGTTTTCTTTCTCGGTCAATTGCAATGAACCAACAAAACTTAAGCTAATTGTTCCCGTTCAGATAAATGTATTTTGTAGGCTACTAAACCATTGCATGAAGTTTATGACACTTTTGTACAATTATTTCAGGAGAAAGTCTTACAATACTGGCCAGACAGTGGTACCAATACGTATGGAGGTATCACCGTCGAAGTGACGCAATATGAACAGGGCACTGACCATTGCGTCAGAACGTTACGAGTCACCAATGTAAGAATGGATTTTGTTTTGCTGTTCTTGTTTCAAGAGATTCATGACAAAGTCCAAGTACGAACTAGGGATACCTGGCTCAGTTTACTTTAAAGGCGTTGTCTAAAATTATTCAACATAGCTTAAGAACATTACAAAATACGTATTGAATTACCATGAATCAATCGCAACTTTTGTAGAAGTCATGATTTTTCTATGCCATAATCAGTCTGCCGAATATTGAATGTCAAATAAAACGTGTTGATGTTTAGGGCAAGGCGTGACAGATCAATGCTATAGTGCCCTTTTTCTTTACCTTTTTCGCTATTGTATTTCAGCTGCGGACCCAGGAATACCTCTGGTAAATAATATAAAAAACGACCAGTTGAAGCCACTGCTGGATGTGATGTAAAACACTAATCAGTCAATCAATCTAATTTATGTCAAGATATTATTTTTATTCTTTCGACATATGAGTGCATGCAGGCTTACACAACGTTTCAGAAGACAATCGATTCAGCAAATAGTATCATCTCCACAGTTTTTTCCACGTGAAGGTTAATGTTTTGAAATAATAAAGATAGAAAAGTGCTTGTTTCCATCGGGATTTGAACCACGGACAATTGAGATACAGGCCAAACAACAACTGAGCAACAGAGGTTTATATATATGCATATTTTTGTTACAGGGTTCCCATACCCGGACAATCAAACACTTCCACTTCCTGGCATGGCCGGACCATGATGTCCCCAGTGACACTGTAGGGGTCATAGAACTTAGAGACAAGGTCAACCGTACATCCAGCAGGTTGAACGGACCAGTCGTCGTTCACTGCAGGTATTGCATCCCAGCTTCTGTTAAACCATATGTGAAAACGGTTAATGCACCGCGATACAGGAATGGACATATATGGTCGATTTCACTTGTTTAAGTTAGAGAATACCCCTGTAAAAATAATTGCACATTGCTGACGTCAGAAGTTTTTGGGTGTGCATTGACTTGTGAAAACGTTTGACGCTACTAACAAAAGTGAAGTAGATTTGACCTTTGGTAAAAGGTGATACTCGACATTTAATTTTAAATCAGTATATAACTTTTCCTTTTTCATTTCCCCTCTATACGTACCATAAGGGCGTCCACGAATAAGGCGGCATATTTAATACTGTAGCAATCATAAATCTGCTTATCTGAAATTTAAAATAAACGCCTGCAAACTCCAAAGCAATAGCATTCCCTTCATGTCTTTATATTGTCTTTGAACGTTGGTGAGATGCACCCAATTCTCTGTTTGCCTCATATACATTGTTTGGGTCACTAGAATACTGACTCACTTTGTTATGTAATAATAACTGTCTGTGTTATCGTTGTCTCTCAGTGCTGGGGTGGGTCGGACAGGTACATACATCGCCTTTGATAACCTGATGAAGAGGATGGAATCCGATATTGAAGTAGATGTTTTCCAGACGGTTGTAAAGCTGAGAAACCAGAGGACAAAAATGGTCCAAACAAAGGTTTGCGGCATTTTCCATTCGTCATTTATGTAATATCATTAGATATTGCTTGATGGATATTCTTATATTTATTTCTCTTGTACATTTGTGAACAGTTTGAGTTGGAATTGATTATATGACGGCTATTCTAAAGTTGATGCTTACTTCGATCATTCGTATAGCTCTTACGTTGGTAACCCCCCACGGGCTGGTAAAGACAGATGATCAATGTCAAATCTTTATTCCACAGGAGCAGTATGCTTTCTTGCACAAGCTTCTCCGTGATGGTTATCTTTGCCGAGGTTCAGAGCTCACCACTGAACAAATTGCCAACATGGACTTAGATTTGACCGATGTTGAACAAAGGATTCAGGATGAATATGAGGTGAATCTTTTACTATACCAGGATGAAATTACTTTTAAAATGACCAATGTCATTGTATTTGTATCAACGCAAAATATATTTGTTAACTGTATTTCTGTCGAATAATTTTGACTATGTTAATTTTCAGTGTTTCAAATTTCGTTCATTGTATGCAAAAGTATAGCATGAAGTCAGCGTTTTAAATACATGAATACATGTTTTAGTATCCAGCACATGTTTTAGTATCCAGCACATGTTTTAGTAGGCACTGCGGCAGTACACGTTTTAGTACCCAGCACATGTTTTAGTAGGCACTGCGGCAGTACACGTTTTATTATCTAGCACATGTTTTAGTAGGCACTGCGGCAGTACACGTTTTAGTATCCAGCACATGTTTTAGAATCTTATCTCGGAGTCCTGTGTTTGTATTTCATTTTTCCATGGTTTATTGGTGGCGATATCAATGGTCGGTTTCGTCAAACGTGTTACGGCTCTCTGTCACTTTGGTGCGTTTTAAAGCCCTAAACGCACGAACAAAAAAATATTGAACGATATTTGTAGCAAATGAATAACATGAACTTTAATCGCATGTAAAGAAATATATTATTAAGATTGATTTTCTATAGGTCCTGAACCAGACAAGCCGTTTAAATTCAGCCATCAACAGTGAACAGGAGAAAGATGAAGACAAGGCACCTGCTACTGGTAACGTTAAAATTAAGCACAACTACGTCTTGTTGACACATGTGACGTGATTGTGTTAAGTTTTTATTGTCTCCAACGATTATACGACGACGTATTGTGTATTGTGCACAGAACTGTTTTAATATTTTAAAGTATGGGACAAAAAAATTATATCAGAAAGTTGATTTATATTAGCTTTAACAATACTGAAGGAGCGTTTAACACGTAACAAATTCATTGGTGCACACAAATACAGTTTGAGAATAACAGATGTGTACAGAAAATGAAATTGACTGTTATTTATTTTAACATTTCCTTGCGTTGTTGCTGAATCAAATATAATTTCCATATATTTATCATTTATCATAACATCGCTTATTTAAGAGTGGCTTTTTTTCAGAAAGAGGTAACCGATTCTGGTTTACAACACCTGTGACCGGTGGAAAGGATTTTATTGAAGTGACAAATTTTCCGGTAAGTAGCTGTAAATGTCTATGTTCTTTTACATCTTTGAGAATCACGTATGTCCTACGTATTACTTTGTGTGACTTTTCAGCATTGTTTATGTGTACCTCCATTATTTACCCAGAAAAGTGCGAGTAGGTGGTTAAATGGACTTAAAGGAGCTCTGCAGTGGTAATTTTATTCAACACTTTATGCCATAAGCATAATCTTTATACCCTGTCCTCAAGTAATATATATTTGGCACAACGAAATATTGTCAACTTTGCCCCCTACAAGGCACTTAAGTTACCAGATAAGCCTGCCCGCTGAGATTCCGATCTCTGCTTGAGTGACGTCACGTCGTGAATTCCTGTCGGCCTGGCCTAGCAGTTAGCCATGCTTTAGCCCAGTAGTGCATACGATTTTTCCTCGGCGAGACTGCTTGTGCTGTCACAAAATACAACAGATAAGAGACATATACATGAAAAAAAGTGACAAAGAATTTAACTGCATTATTGAAGATCCGGATGTCGAGGCAGTGTGTCTGAACCGTGCTGTATTCGATACTTACGATACTATCAGTAATATGACGTGGATGACGACAGAAAAGGGCTAGACGAGTTAGTGCAATCAAATAAACTTTATTTCTTTATAACAACTGGATAAAAAGCTATGACGTCTCATATGCTTCCTCGGCGAAATGTACAGCAAGACCACTTTGTACACGGCCAGTTCGCTCTGTGTTTTTCACAAATCGTGTACAAGTCCTAGCTAACTGCGGGTTTTTCAGCCAGGAATGTAACTTACACCCATCTGCTGTTGTGTTACTGCAACCTTCGGCAATACATCTGCGTGGCATGACGAACAATTAATCAGAAAAATAGGATATTGTTTCGTCGTAGTAGTATATTGAAAGCTATGTGATGTCACAGGTCAGATGTCACAGGTCAGAGGTCATCCACTTTCAGCGATGTAAATTAAAGTCATTTTAAACGATAAAATGACAATTTTAGGAAGAATTTTATTTCTTAAAACTATGCATATCTGATTATTTGAGTATTAAAATATCTATAACAGGAAAGTAGGGCTGAAGTACTGCGGATCTCCTTTAAATTTCCATTTGTTCAAAATTGAGAATTAGTCGTGCAGCATTCCTGTGCATCCATGTCCCTTCAGAGTGACTATGATATCAGACGGCAAGACTTGAATATGTGAAAAGTACTTCTAAGTTCGGTCAACTCTTGTTTTTCTTGCGTTTTTTTTTTTTTAATTTATGTTCACAAAATGACTGACCAAATGTTGAGTTCAAAATTACCAACCACTTCTAAGGTACATGTGAGACTATGATCTGTCCTGTAGTAGCTTTAACTTCGTGGCAACAGATCGGTTGCTACGGTGCACAGCAGGTAAACAAAAGCCCAACAGATTTCAAATCATGGTGGTGAGGTTAGACAAGAGGTGGTAGGCTATTTACTTAATGTTTAATAGCAGCTAAATGCCTCAGTGCATGAACTCAGTTTAAACGTGAAAAGAAACATGTCAGTAATCTACTCTGCTGGCCATTGAATTAAGCAGGCCATATACTCGTCCAGACCGCGTCTCCAATTATCTATGACGCGGCCCCTGAACCCTCGCTTTAATTGTCCCTTGGGGTGGATTCCCCTGCACCTGCATTGGATACTATAGAATTAGGTATATATTTACCTGGTGGACCATTTGTGGTCACTCTGCCGTGGGCTTCTGTAGCTCAGTTGGTTAGAGCGCTGGCCCTGCTTGCCAAAGACCCAAGTTCGCATCCCTATGCAGGATAACACTATTTTTTCTTTACATTAAACATATATATATATTATTCTGGTACAAGTTCGTAGAGAAAACTTTCAGATTTTCCAAAAAATACAATCATCTGCGATGATAACACAATCCTATCAATTTCTAAAGGCATCATTTATTTTTTTATCAAGAATAGCAGCCGATATTGAGCACTCTGCTATATAAAAGTCGCTAATGAAAACCGCTGTACAAATAGGCCTATCCTTTATGGTTGATCAAAAAGGCTAGATCTATGTCTAGTTTGTATGATACAATCCGCTATTCCGGTACAAATGAAAACCGCTGTAGCCTAAATGTATAAACATCCTCAATGGTTGATGAAAACTTCTATGTATACAAGCCCCTGTATCGACTTTGCTAATGAAAACGGCGACACATATGTATCCTCCATGGTTGATGAAGCCTCTATATCCCCTGCTATTATCTATAGTGGTAATGAAAACGGCTATCTTCGGTCTGCTCGATACAATCAGCTATATCCTGATCAGCTAATCAGCTTTGACAACAAATCTGCTGTCCACCGCTTGACAAAAAACATTTTATTGAACCTGCTTCATCCGCTATCGTTGCTGACATTAACTTAAGCCACTGTTTTATGAAAAACGTTTCATCCGCTGTATTATAAGCGCTGTTTCTACAATGGCTTATGGAATCTGCTAACGACTTATTCTCTGTGTTATGAAAACCGCTATATATATGCACTATTCACATGGTTTACGTAAGCAGCTATCCTTGCTAGACGAAAACCTACATCAACTCTGCTGTCAAAAATGAACTGTTTATTTTCTCGAAAAGTTAACCCTATTCCTGAAGGCTACGACTGACACGAACCTCTTCATGTATATCATCAATACAAAATAACTAAGGATATTCAATCCAGTAGCTCCCCCAAAATGGTAATCCCGGGTCGAACCTCAAAGAAAACTAGCTTTAGAATTGTAGGCTCATATGTGAACAAACAGTGCAATTTATTCGTGCTCACGTTATGTCATTTGACGTAAGTATGTAATACAGTTAGCTCAATGTCCCCCGGACTGTATTTACTACATGCGAGTACTAGTTGTTTGTACGTGACTTTACGCCTTTATGGAAAATGCCTGGATTGACATGCAGTGGTTGTGGAATTGATGGATTGAGTCTATGTTGGGTCAACACTGAATTATAGTCAGATCACCAATATAGAATATTCTCAAGAAGACACGTCCTATTAAACGAATATACACGACAATGAAAATTTAATGACAGAAGGAGTCCATAGACCTTTATAATTTATATATATATACCAAAGAAATATCAGGATTTTCTTCACACATAAAAGTGATATTTCACTGCCGTGAGAAATATTTTTTTTATTAATTTCGGAACTTTGACACTGCCTGGAAACCAGTACTTATTTGAGTGACGGCAAGGCCTACATACTTCACTTGGACATATTAAATGAAGGACGCCAGTGTAGATTGTACTGCGCCAAACACGGATATAGTGAAATTGACCAGAATCGATTCCAATAAGTCTGAGAAACAACAAAAGCCGTATTTGTCATTCAATTTCTATAAGCCATGCTCAAAAGTTCTATTAACTACATATGCATACAGGCTATTTCTATATCATTCAATTAGATACGTAGTCGTATCTATATGCTTCAATCTGTTGAGCGTAATGCAAACAAAGTCCTGTTCTTGCACAAAATCGAAACACGCATTTACCAGTTACCAGTCATACAATAGTTTTTCTTGGAAGGACAGATAAAGATTATGACGGATCTAATTTGTCAACTGAAAAGATGCTCAACGTATGTTTTACTCAAACAGCTATTTTGATATATATAAAACAGATTAACAGAACACTTGGATGGCCTAGCTTGTGTAAACGGCGGGTTGTTACAGATTCTTTCGAATGTTACCATAAGCAAACGGACACACTGGTGAACGACCGTGTTTTAGAACTGTGACGTCAGTCATGTTAAATTAAATAATTAACGGCCATGCTTACTCGAATGCAAGGGCAATACACAAATATGATTTAAACGTAATCAGTTAACGTCGAAAAACAATTAATAATTAGAAGTGTACAAAGTTCAGATAGTACTCACGTGATCTAACCCAATTTCGTCGAAGGACACCGAAATAATTATAATTTAGAAAGTAACGACGAAGTTTCCTACTCCCTGCTCGCTTGAAATCTTGTCACCAATTTCGGTAAAATTGGAGATCCAGTTCCCAAGAAAACGTTCATCAGGAAGGAAATGGTTAGTTACATCTATCCATTCGCGTCTCGTGGTGTATCTATTCGTGGGATATAGACGGTATTCACTGTGAAATATCCTCTTTATATTATGTTGTGTTTGTCTTCTTACTTATACATACAGTAATATCGCCACATACAGTGTCGACGACACCGACATAGGCTAAAACAGTATACACAGAATCAACGTTTCCGTTTCGAAGATAAGATTAAGTACTGGTCAATAAACACAGTTGGACTTTAAAGGATTATCAAACATCATTCAATCTCTAAACGTGTTTTTTTTTACAATGTGATCATTGTCAGTGATTGATTTGCTGGAACAGATTAAACTCCTTTAAGGTAGTGGAGAGGTTAAGTGTCAATCACAGAGAAAAATAATTTACCAGGAAATTTGTTCATTAAAGGAAAACGATAAAATTTGAATGGTGTTATTAAGTGCATTAAACAAGTTTTTAACACGCTTTAAATCAATCTTTAGCTTAACAAATATTTGAATTCCTCTCAGTCATTTATGAGGTTATATAGCTCACTTTGCGCTTTTCCTCCAACGAAGTAGCGGTGTCGTCATATCACTGTGATCTCAACATTGACCATGTACAATTAAGCAGCATGCGTGTGTCAACGTCGTGCAGTTAACTGTGCTCTATTAACGAAAGATGGATTAGCGTAGCAAAAATGCGCAAATTGCCACAGCTTTAACAGTATTGTAACTAAACGTAATTTACTATGTAATTAATAATGGTGATCTTTTTAGTCTTCCCCGATAAAGCTGAGAAAATATATAAAAATTCAAAAAAAAGCTTTAAATTTTTTAACGATAGTATTTCCTACAGATTGGCGTTACTCGATCAAACTTTTGTCGTATAAATTTTGGTGTAAAATAACAACTACTACGGAAGCTTGATGTATATAAGTTATACGGAACATTTAGAATATTGACTTTGACCATCTAAGCGTTGTTTGCCACATTCAGAGTAAAATAGGATTTTAAGATGTCGCGCTTTAACTTTGTTTTATTCCGAGATTGTGTCACATTTGGTGACTGGTTTGCCTACTCCAATGCCTGGATATGGCTATTGTATATACCTATAGTATTTTCTTCATAGTTTACTCTGGTGGTGG
>JAVFBW010130442.1:0-13849 GCA_034783835.1 Mopalia ciliata
CGTAGCCGGTTGGTTGCGCATATACAATTGGCAAAAGCTTGTGTACGTGGAGTGCTATCTGCTTGATATATACAAGATGGCAATCGGAACTACCACTGGGAGCCGCCCAGGGCTGAGGGGAGGGTGTCAGGAGGGCCCCAGGAAAAGTGCGCTGACGCCCCCACCGTTTATACTACTACCTACTTCTATCAAAGGTTCACATAAAGAGACATAAGTGGTTTATTCTAAGCTGATATAGCAGAAATTACTGTTTACTTTGTCACCTGATTACAAAAGACATTACCTTGGGAAAGATCTAATCAATCTGAAAGCCCCTTCCACAGTAGCAATGCCACTGACAAAGGTGTGTAATATGCATGGGTCTTTGAAGCTTTGGTTTAATCCTCTTATATAACAGAACATAGGTGTGAATGGCTGTCTACTCAACCATAACCATCTGGGAAGGGAGACTTTTATTCTCATGCAGGGATATACAATTAAGTTAACTTGGAATTTCAAAGCTCCAGGACATAAAATAAAAAGGAAATGGATTTTAGCAGTAATATACTACAGTAGCTGATATGACTATTATGATAGTGGGATAGCATTGCAATAATTATCTTATGTAATAGTTAACCCCCGTCAACTTCGTTTTGATTGGGATCTTATGCCTTACTTTAAAGGAATTCCCAAATGGTTGATACCTAGAAGACCTAAAAAAAAAATAGTCCAATATTCACTAAAGGATGTGAAATTTGCTTAATTAAAAAATTGGGCGTAAATGTGGAGAAATTGGGATTCAAACATCTGGCTTTAATTCAGAGTCAGCTGTGGTTCGGGAGTGACGTCAATAGGGGAATTTACCAAATGACTGCATGGTATCTATAGAAACCTCACTGCCATTTTGTTATTTCTCAAAATCTAGCAATCTTTTGTGTATCTCATCATTATCCACCACAGACTTTTCCGAATGGAGTTTCCCCTGCCTACATCACAGCTCAAATGACTTGTGTAAAAAGTCTTAAGTTTGTAATTGAACAAAACAAATTCTAAGTATCGAAAAAATATGGGATTTATTGTACATATTGTTTATAGTGTTATAATTGTGTTCAGTCACTTTCAATCTGTTTAAGCTAAGGTTATTTCGCTAAAATAACTGTGTGCTAGCAAAATGGGCAAGAGAAAACTGGCAAAAAGCAAGGATAAGACGCTACAATCACAATACAACTCAAAATAAAAAGGCCCCAATACACCAACTTTATGTTTCCTCTCCAATCACTGTCTGGATGGATAAAAAAAATAATCAATTAATAAAAAATAATAATAAAAAAGGCAATGGCTGCCAGTGATAAACCAAGTGTTATAAATTATTATAAGGGCATTCAAGTCAATCTAATATGTTTCAGTTAATAGAGTTTTTCTGGAAACAACTGAATGACACGGGAATGTTCTGGTTTCCATTCTAAAAGAAAAACACAGCCCCTTTCCCAGTTCAGAGCTAAATAGATTCTCTCTACGCATACATTACACAAGGTATGTTTACCTGAGGCTCATCAAAGCTATTTCTTATTTACACCTGAGGGTAGCCACTTTGTTCCTTTTGACCTACCGGTTCTATAGGAATGCCAGGGTTAGGTCATGACCATTGTTCCCTTAATTAAGCCTTCAGGTTGAGCCGCCATGAGGAGGCAGTGAAATAAGAATGACATGTAGGCCTTCAGAGAGAAACAAGTCCGAAGGAACCCCCCGACCAAACTCCTCTCATGTAAAACATTAAGAGTGGTTGGGTGGAGTTTTATAATCAACATGATTTTACTTATATGGCGGTAGTGAACTCCCAACTGAAAATGACTGCTCTTACACAAGGATAAAATTTGTAGTGTCTGTTCTTCTCGGAGAATCCATGTTCCTCCCATGCGAAGTAAAGAGGTATGATCAAAACCTGGGACGCACTTTTCTTAGCCAAAGGACAGAAACAAGAAAATATCAAAGATTAAAATTTAAAAATGAATTTAAGTGTCATCTTACACAAAAGTTTCTTTTTAAATTATGCCGGCAAAATAAAAATCTGAAGTATGTTTATGTAATTAGAATTAGTCATATCGTAGGTATGTTCACTGCATCAGTGGGTTTTAGGCCAGATACACATACTGTTTAACAAACATGTTACACTGATACACATTTATTGTGCGCAAGACTAGTTTAAATGTTCAAAAGCATTAATAAAAACTTATTTTCATCTGACAAAACATGTCTTAAAAACATGTTTCCAACAATTGAAATGTTGTTTTTGTTTTTGATATTTAATTTAAAGATAAAACTAAATTTAAAATGCTGAAAAGTCTAACACAATTGATTGGGTAGAAGCTTGAAGACATATGCTAAGTCATAACTATGTTTTAATTGAAACATAATTGTTTGTTATAATTCAACACAATTAGCTATATTCATTACTACAAATGATAACAGGAGACCAAAACCTTAAACGGTGTTCCCTTTAAGGTCTTGCTGGACCCCTTTAGTCGATTTTCAGAACACCTGTTGTATTTAGTATATTATGCAGAAAAATATAAATCTGAACAATATAATTATATGTATATATTTTAGAAAACTTGAATACTAAGTAATACATAATTTTCTACATAATTTTCTAGAAATACACAATGGAAAAAGTAGGGTCTGCTTAAAACTGTGCCAGAAATAGGCAATAAATGTTTTGTCTCTTTGATATGATCAAGCCGAAACTAAAATATGGGCAAAACTTTTAACTGTTTGTAATTAACCAACATATAGTTTGAATATCTAACTTTTTATCGAAGTGATCAAAAAATTTGGTTCATTTTGAAGCCAAGGGGTCCAGCTAGACCTTAACACAGCTACCCCTGACTTCAAAGTGTCCTAAAGCCTTCCTGTCACTAAATCTTTTCTGTTTATAATCCCTTTAAATCCCCAGTCTTTATCCTGGTCACCCTTTCCCAATAGAATTAACATTAATTTAACACTTCTAGTCTTAATCCCTCTAAATCCTTATCATAATAAAAAGTGACAAATAAAGGTTTTGTCACAATTTCGGCACACGCCCAAGGCAAAGACACTTGAAACAGCTTATTTCTTAAGATAACACTCAAACTACATAGGGAATTTAAAATTCAAAAGTTAAATACTGAGTAAATTGTAAACATTATGCAACATTAGGTAGTCTTTATACAATATAGTTCCATCGTCCCATAAGGGTTGAGCCATAACATGAATAGGGTGAAGAAACCATCAGTGTCTTTGAACTGAGATGTCAAGTAATATCAGCAAAACAGTTTTTCTTTTAATGTTCAAGCTAGTCCCAGATTGTAAAGTTTCCACAAATCTTGGGAAGACTAATCATGGTACTTATTAAACAATTTGGACTCCAAGGTTTCTTTCTGCAATTTGGCAAAAAATGGGGTCTTTTTTGTTGGCTTTGAACTGCGTTACACCAGACTTAAGAGGTTATTTCACTCAATCTCACAGGACGGTATGCTGGTCCAATGGATGAAGGAAATCACCCTTGACATAATGACTAAAAAAACACAACAACAAAAATAGACAGGACAAGGCTAACCACACACTAACCACCTGCTTCTATCAATAAAATGAGAATAATTTATGTTTTTTCATAGAACATTTAAATAAAGGGGGCAAAGTTTTTATTGAAAGTATATCAGCCCAGACATGTAAATAATCATGAGTCTATATATATGGAAGACTAACATCAAAAGAAGCCGACTAATTAATCAAATACAGATAGACACTGTACCTGTTAATTAGTTCATTGGTTTGACAAGGTTTGTGACTGGTTTAAAGATGTTTGTTTATTTTGACCACATATTTTTTTCTGATGAAATATAAGTAAGAAACACAAAATACAAGCATTATTGTTGATTCTGTGTTATGACTTGGGTATGCTGACCAATATGTATGGGAAAAGCAAAATAATATATTCTAGAAGCTCAACATGGTGACCAATGCAAAAGCTCCAGTGACATTCAAAGGTTTATTTATTAAGGTTTCAACTGCAGGTACTCATCTATGGGGGTAGTAAGGTAATAGCTCCAAAGTTGACCAATACTGGGGAAACACTGCCTGATTTAACAGCGGTTAAACTGGTCTATAAATAGATATATAAATAGTTACAGCCAAGAGGTCTTGAAAGAGGACCACATCAGCCAACATAATTAAAATCTGGGGACCCTTTCACAATTCAATCTTAATTTACCTAAAATGTAAATACCATGACAACCAGTATTAAAGACATAGTATTGCACTAACAGTTACGTTCAATGTGAGGTAAGTTCGCTTTGAGACATTACCCCCATATTAAAATTAACTCCGCAGCAGTTTTGTCACATCTAGATCCAACAAAAACCGATACCAAACAGAGTTGATTGGTTTGTCTGGATGACCAATCACACAGCAACTCCACAAAACTTCAAATAATATGCCATATCATCCTTTTACTGGAAAATTTTGAACTGGGAGACCTTATTGGAACCTCATAGTAACAAACAGTGAACACCAGCTTGAACATGGTTTTAAAAACACAAATCATTATTATCTGTCAAAATTCGTTGCATTCTGATTGGCAATTTGCAGGGGGGTAAAAACCTGTACACCCCAGGAGATTTCGAGTTCGTTGGTAATATAAAAACAAACATGGCGGCCTACGCTTCAAATCTTATTTTAAAATTGCACATACTGTGGCTTGGCGGATAATAAATTTGTTAAAGACGTTTTTCTCAGGGCGTGAAGGCTTTTATGACAGTCCTGCAAGCCAGTACGCCCCTTTGCCTGCGGCTCAGGGCATACAAGTTTGCAGGACATTCATAAAAGTCTGTACACCTTTCCAAAAACGTCAAAAACTAATATTATTATCCGTCAACCAAATTCGTTGCATTCTGATTGGTCAATTTGCAGGGGGATAAAAACCTGTACACCACTGGGAGATTTCGAACGTCACAAGAATTCAGGGGTAATATAAAAACTAACATGGCCGCCTACGTTTCAAATCTTATTTTCTAAATTTAATAAAACTTATTTTCAAAATCGGTTTTTGGTTGACAGATAGTTAGTTTAAAACATATCTGCTTTCCAATCACTCAATTTTAATGGCGCTAAAATACCAGAAATTTGCGTTGGCACTTTTTTTGCAGCGTCATTTGCCCTGTTGATGTCACTGAAAGCTGCATGTGTTGTCATGGCAGCGCTAGTTGCCAGGGGAGGTAACTCGGAACGCAAATATAGATTGTATTGCCGCAGAACTGATTTTCTATTGGTTTTTAAGTGATTAAAATCGCAAAAATTGTGGCTTGGTGGATAATAAATTCGTTACAGATGCTTTTCTCAGGTTGTACGGGCTTTTATAACAGTCCTGCAAACCAGTACGCCCCTTCGTCTTCGGCTCAGAGCATACAAGTTTGCATGACGTTCATAAAAGTCCATACACCCTTCCAAAAACATCAATAACTAATAATATCAGGGCTTTGATTGGCATCCGATTGGATTGATTGATTGATTGGTGTTTTACCTCATGCTTAAGGGTATTTCGCTTTTATGATGGCAGTGTATTCCAACATTAATTAAGACTAGCACAACCAAGATGTGAAGCATTTCAATAATGTTGGAAAATTAATTTTCACCAGGTGCAAAGTATACACAGCATTGAGACTCTTCAAACAAACTGCCTTTAGCCAGAGGGGGCCATAAGATTAGCAAAGCAAAACCAATTAGATGACACCATCAAAATATGCATAACATGCAACTTTGTCTTATATTACTTAAGAAAACAATGTTGAACAATTATGCAAATTAAATCAATTAATACCTCAAGTTTGAACATAACAAGCTGTCTACTGAGTGACACCTAGTCATGCCAAAACTTTTATGTCGTCAACTATAACGAGTTATGTCAAATATGTCTGAAACTCTCCTGAGCTTTAAAACACATAACTCTAGTAACATCTAGAGTGCTGATCACTTTTTAATGTATCAGAAAGTTAAAGATTCCCAGTCAGCATAAAGGAATCGAGCCAAACAAGGGTGCCACAATTGCTGGGGTGATGTTTGTGTGGTTTCCATGGTCTAAACAACCATATTAAGGTAGCTAGAATATGATTATATAGCTTGAATATCTAACTTTTTATTCAAGTGATAAAAAAATTTGGTCAATTTTAAGGGGTCCAGCAAGACCATAAAATGGAATTATACCCTAATTGGTGATTTTAAAAAAATAGATGTTTCATGAAAGGTTAGTCCAGGCTTAAATTTTATCCCTTTCCTGTTAAAGCAAAAAAAATAAAAAATGTCTCTTTGTATGGTTTCAAACACAAATTTTTTATTATTCAATACCATAACAAATTGTTTATCTCTTAATACCAAGACAAATTGTTTATTTCTCAATACCATGAGAAATTGTTTATCTCTTTGTAATACCATGAGAAATAGTTTATCTCTCAATACCATGACAAATTGTTTATTTCTTAGTACCGTGACAAATTGTTTATCTCTCAATACCATGACAAATTGTTTTTCTCTCAATACCATGACAAATTGTTTATCTCTTAATACCATGACAAAAAGTTTATTTCTCAATACTGTGACAAATTGTTTATCTCTAAATACCATCACAAATAGTTTATTTCTCAATACCGTGACAAATTGTTAATCTCTCAATACCATGACAAATAGTCTATCTCTCAACACCACAACAACTACAGCTATCTCTCAATACCATGACAAATTATTTATCTCTCAATACCATAATGAACTGTTTATCTCACAAATATCATTACACATTGTTCCTCTCTCAATACCATGACAAATTGTTAATCTCTCAATAACATCCATTGTTTTAATAGTAATAGGCTATATCCAAAGTTTAAAGTTAATCCATGAATTCATTCCCTACCTATAGGATTTACAACTTATACAGGTATGAACATTCTAAAATTATGTCATTTTGTTTTACAGAATTTGGTGAACTGCGATCTCATATGTCGTCTTAACAGGAAGAAGCTTCGCACCAAGTTTAAAGTTAAACCGTGAATATATTCTTGACTAACTGTGTTCACAACACATAAAGCACAAATACTCCAAAATTATGCAATAATGTTCATTTGGTTAATTGGAATTTGGTGAAATGCAACACCATCTGTTGTCTTACTAGGAGGAAGCTACATACCACGTGTTTGAAGTTAATCCCTAGATTTATTTTCTATATGTAGCTAGCATAAAACACAAACAATTGTGCTGAATAGAAGGATGGATAGATCAGTGGCATTTCTATGACCCGCTGCCTATAGTTGTGGTGAAAATAAATCTCAGCTCATAAATACAATGAGTACTTTTTAAGGTAGAGTTCGGAATATGACAGGAGGTAGACAGATGGATTATTTCCTATTTTTAAGATACCTTTGCAAATATCTTGCGGAAGTTTACTTACAGGTAAAGGCTGATAGAGCAACAATAATCAGCCATCCAAACTTTAGCCCAATTTGTCATCTTAAGTGTTGGCACTTAAAACTATGCTAAAACAATAAAACAAGCAAATAAAGACATAGGGCAACTCGATAACATCTAATTAGAAAGGCACAAGACATTAACAATTATATATTCTATTTGTGTACTTAATATCATTAGCCACCAGGCATAATGGACATAAGACAGGTTCTGTAGTTGTCCTAAGTGTGTTGGAGGGTTAATAAGTGTAATGACACAATCAAGAATTCCATTAATATATTAACATACATCCTGCATAAAGTGGCATTTTATTATTGGTCATGGTGACCCAGTGTAACATCATATTCGTCATGTAAGAAAAAAACACGAATTCTTAGTTCTAGGTTAGGGTTAAGACTAAACCTAAGCTTAAAACTAACACTAAACCTATCCCTTAACTAACCCTAAACTTAACCCTATCAATAACCCTAAACACAAACCTATCCCTTACACTAACCCTAAACTTAACCCTAACAATAACCCTAAACCTATCCTTTAACTAACCCTAAACTTAACCCTAAACATATCATTTAACTAACCCTATAAAACTAACCCTAAACTTAACCCTAAACATAAACCTATCCTTTAACTAACCCCAAACATAAACCTATCCCTTAAACTAACCCTAAAGTTAACCCTAAAAAAAACCTATCCCTTAACTAACCCTAAACTTAACCCTAAACCTATCCTTTAACTAACCCTAAACATAAACCTATCCTTTAACTAACCCCAAACATAAACCTATCCCTTTAACTAACCCTAACCCTAACCCTATCAATAACCCTAAACATAAACCTATCCCTTAACTAACCCTAAACTTAACCCTAACAATAACCCTAAACCTATCCTTTAACTAACCCTAAACTAACCCTAAACTTAACCCTAAACATAAACCTATCCTTTAACTAACCCTAAACTTGACCCTAACAATAACCCTTAACACAAACCTATCCTTTAACTAACCCTAACAATAACCCTAACCATATCCTTTAACTAACCCTAAACTTAACCCTAACAATAACCCTAAACATAAACCTATTCCTAACCCTAACAATAACTCTAAACATAAACCGATCCCTAAACCTAACCCTTAAATAACCCTAACAGTAACCCTCAACATAAACCTATCCCTAAATCTTTACCAATCCTAATAATAACCCTTAACATAAACCTATCCTTAAACCTAACCCTTAAATTACCCTAAAATTAACCCTAATAATAGCCAAAGAGTAAAAGATATGGTGTTTATCACTATTTTGGTGCGATATGCAGCATGGGCCATATTGTGAATTTGAGAGACGGCCCATCTATTTCCTGGAGGAAACTATTTTCAAAATTGAAATATATCAAAATTATGCAACGGCTGCTGTTTTGTATTGCAAAATTGGGATAAATGACATCCCATTATTTGTCTTCATGGGGGAAGCTACCATAAAAGTTTGAAGTTATTCAGTGAATTTGTTCTCAAAATTGTCATGTAGGCGTGAATATTGAAAAATTATGAATTGGTTACCATATTGCTTTGCGCAATTTGATGAAATGCAATCCTATTAGTAGTAGGAAGCTAACTTCCAGGTTTCAAGCTAATCTGTGAAATTGATTTCAAAATTATCATGTAAAGAACACAACAGACATGAATATTGTAAAATGATGAATTGGCGTCCATTTTGTTTTATGGAAAGTCGTTAGTAACTTTTACTCCCACAATATGAAAAATGGCCTTTTCTACCCTTAAATTTAACACAGAAAAATCTACACTGAGGTGCACCATGTTCAAGTGGTATGAATTATTCTAACTCTTCAAGGTCAAGGCCGCGAAGGTCAATGATAAGTTTGGCCAGGTCATTTTGTGAATATCTTTGTTTGTATACCATACCATAACCATCCAATACTAAATTAACACCAATTCATGTTTTCAGTATCATAAGTTGTCATGTTTCTGGTTTGTTTTGGAATAGGATACAGTTGATAGTCTAGTTTGAGTTTATTTAAACTCCCTTACACCTAACCTAGATATCTACAATGCTTCAGTCAACTGGTAAGCACAAATTAAAATAGTGAAGAAAGTGTTTCATTATACAAAAAGTCTGTATCAAATATCAGAATTTTCATCTAGTTGGGCCTATTCTGGATATTATAGCAGCTCAAATTTTATCTCAGCACGTTTCAGTTATATACGATATTGCTGTCTACCAAGATCAGACTGAAAGTTATGAATTCTAATATATATATAGAATAATTAATTAGAATAAGGTAAATATTAACATCATTCAGATATCCCAAATAATGAGGACAAATATTCATTATCAAAGGACCTAGAAAATACTCAAGGGTACTTCACTTATATGATGATGGATTGTCCACTTACACTGTACACAGCCTTATTAGGGTGGCAAACTGGGAAGAAACCTTGTGATAACCCCCCCTTGTGACTCGCTCATATACCCGATGGTCGAAAGGCGGAGTCAAACATGGGGAAATCGAAGCATGTTCAGTTCAGGAAGTGCACTCGCTACCACTGAGCCACAGCCACGGCTTCATCTGATGAAACATGTCTCAAAAACATGTTTCCATCAAATGAAATCTTGTTTTTGTTTTTTGAACGGTGAAAATCTAACGCACTTTAGGCGTCAGAACCTGGATGCATATGCGTTTGGGGAAAAAGTCATTGTATAAATCCCATACGGCTACATCACAACTCTTGGCGGAAAAATCTTTATTGTTTGATATCTATTAATTGAGACATAGCTGTTTGTTATAACTGAACACAATTAGCTTTATTGGTTACCACAAATGACCACAATAGGCCAAAAACTTAACAGGTGTTCCCTTTTAATATCAAAAACATCAATAAACAAGAATAAGATAATTCCTGTTCATACCAGTACAACATTGAATATTAATTGTTATTTGCAATGAGGACCAGTGAAATTAAAACAGCTTTTAATTTTTTTTCCCCATTTAATACTGTTGTCATTTCCTACGTAACGGCATTTACTGCTGATTTTGTGCCTAACTACATGTTTATAAGGGCTGTGGGTTCCATTCCTGTGAAGGTCTCAATTTGCACTAAGAATCGTTATCCTCAATAAACTAAAATAGTATTCAAAGTTGGTTATAGATACTTTCTAACATTTCAATAAAACA
Source organism: Mopalia ciliata (assembly GCA_034783835.1). Classification (NCBI taxonomy): domain Eukaryota; kingdom Metazoa; phylum Mollusca; class Polyplacophora; order Chitonida; family Mopaliidae; genus Mopalia; species Mopalia ciliata. The sequence continues at coordinate 10,654 of JAVFBW010130442.1, forward strand.
AAGATATTTGAGAAATCAAAATAAAGTGGGAAATGTGACTGATATACATGCATAGAATGATTTGTAGGCTGACTCCATTACTAATCCATGTCAATATCTTGTTACATGTACCCACATTTTTAACAATAGTTATACACCATATTAATGGTCATAACACATCTTGAGATTAAGGTTTATTTATAAACTTGTCTCTGCGAGTTATCTAGAACATAAGATGATTCTTCGATTTTAAATAATCTACATCCCTGTACCAGTGTGATTGCTTTTTACAGATATAAAAGGATCCTGTAAACTCAAATTTACAGATTTATGGACTTCACACTGATGTGTTTTAATGTGGACTCTGCGTAGCCCTGAAAGTTAGATGACCACTGGTCAGCCAATACACCTGGTACGGGAGATTTCCCATCTTCAATCAGGGTTACTGACCCGCAACTTTACATGTCAACTACCCCCCTGTAACTGTGCGTGTGTGTTCATTTTTTGTAGTGTTCACTAGTACAATGCAGGGTGATAGACAGCTGATAGTTCCTGCCGCTGACCACTCCATAACAATAGCCCAATAGTCTCCTATCCCATTCAACCAATTTGTCTCTTAAGCTATTTTTTAGGGATAAAGAAATGAGCAGACAAATTCAAAAGATTTCATGCCTTAATCAGTGCCTTAACCTTTTTAAGCATACACTTGGAAGATTTTGTTAATAGCTTTGGAGGCGTGTGGGGGTTTCGTAAAAGGAAACCCATCACCCAGCTTCCTATTCATCTATTATCTGCTCAAAAGCTCTTGGTGATTTAATGTCAAAGGTGATGCACCCCAGGGGTACCCAGGCACTCACAACAAAAAATAGTCCCTGACCGTCAAAGTGACGGGCCCATCTCTAATCCTTTGATATTTTTTTAGTGGATTGTGGTCTGTGAAATAGTTTGACCTTTGCTGACATTAGTACCACCTGCCTACAAAATCACCCGGGAAGAACTAAACTATTAAAAACAACACTTTAAATAAAAATTGTACCATTACTGGCATGTACTGAAAACATTTTTGCATTTTATTTGTTATACAATCCTTTCTGAATTATGCCAAAAGAAATAACTTTAATTTTTTCTTTTTTTTGTAAAGTGATTTTTAACAAGCTTTTATTTAAAAAAATTAGGGAGAAAGTGCATCCTCCATATGATGTTCAATTAAATACAGAACTAACATATAAACCTCTCCAACAGTATTACAGTTATCTATATTTGACACTTTTCAATCTCCTTCTAAACAGTTTTACATTCTACAGTATGTTGTGATCATATTCAATTCAACTAAAATAATTTCACTCATAGTTTCTAAGCAATATAACAATCCAGTCATGTTAATTTACAGTATGTCACACTTCACTTTCAATGGCACAATAATAAATCAACCGGAAGAAACCCAGAAAATAACAATAAAACTTATTTATGATAGGTTAAGCAAGGAAATTCGAGAGAACAGTAAACATTATTAGAAGAAAGTGTAACAAAAATGACACTTATTAAGAATGTCGGTCAGAAAGTGTGAAAGTTTGGTACTCTTTAACAACAACAACGCCAATCTTTCACAACACAGCAATAAATCAAAGCTGTGTTTAGAACAGATGCGCTCATTTCTATTCATTTATTTTACATTAACTGTGACCTAGATGATATTTATTGATAAAAGCCAATCTAAGAGGTTGAAAATTACTTCTGTTAACCATATAACAACGCGATTGATGAGCTGATCCATCAGTGTTTAATGTTTTAAAAAGGCCGTTTTTGACAATTAGCTGTTTGTTCTAAACAAAGAACAATAACATCAACAATAAAGTTCATATTCCTGAAGATTGTAATTCTGGGGGCGGGATTATATGACAGTGATGGGTAAAATGAGGGAGAAGCCTATAGCAATGACCATATCGCCTTGTAAAATCTTTACATGTTTAAAAGTATTGCTATATAAAACGTCACTATTTATATTTGTTTAAAAAACAGGGTTTCCTTCATTCATAAATGGGGCAGCTGTGTTTTTTTGGTAAGCGTCAAATGTCACCCCACTTCAATGTATCTGTTACGGATTCAAGTCCGTCTGCTGATGTTTGTTTGTTTGATTGGTGTTTAATGTCGTACTCAAGGGTATTTCACTTATATGACGATAGACACAAATACAGAACATCAGAAACAAATCTGCTTCCCGTTACCCTTTAGCTCTGCGAACACCAGGGCAACCGAAAGCAACCGCTTTTCTCGCCTCTTACGATCAACCGAGGAAGCCGATGGAGTATTCTGCAGGGCCATGGCCCACCCGCTCCCTCATCAGGTAAAGGAATGAGTCACATGAATTGGCACTGGCAATTGCAATGGTGGTTTTTATGAGATTTCTTCATGGTTTTCCACCGTCTTTAAGCAAGTAACAGTGTGAAATTGATAATCCATTGTCATAAAAGTTAAACACCCTTGAGTAAGACATTAAACCCCAATCAAACAAACAAACATATGTCTGATGTAAAAAAACAGAGTACTGTACATTTTGTTTGAAATTACAGATATGGCGAGAATAAAGCTCACTGGAGCTTGTTCTATCCCATATATAAATAAGTATATTATACTAACGATTACGGCAGCATGAATGGTGAAATAGAAATTTCAATTTCATATATAATGAAATAATATACAATAACTTTCATATTCTATTGAGACCTCATGGTTTTAAAATGGTCACATGTGTGGATGTTACAAAGGATCTTTACTTGAATATTTCCCAGCCAAAAACAAGTTCACCTAGTCCAAGTATGGAACAACACAATGCTACTGGAATAATATCCATGTTTTTAAACAAGATTAACACTGTAACACTGTCACCTGCTGATTTTGAAAAAAACTTTGAAGGTTAAAATTGTGTTGATTAAAAACACAGGAAACTGATTCCCTTTGATCAGGTGTAAGCAATAAACATCAAACAGGTAAAACAGTAGGGGCTCCAAATCCAGTACAATTAAACCATTTCATGTTGACTATATAACAGGTAAATCCAACCACCTGCTGTGGAATTCAAATTACAATCAATCTTTTTTTTATGAAAACATGAATATCAATGTGTAATAAATAAAGTTAAAAATTTACCAAGTGGCTATTAAGACATAATGTACCTGTTTGACAATCAGCAATACAAGAAACAATATATGTCTTACAT
>JAVFBW010130453.1:0-13848 GCA_034783835.1 Mopalia ciliata
GCACACATTTCGTGGACAAATGTGTGTCAACATACAAAACGTGGGAGTGTATTAACATACACTAAAAAAAAAACTACAAAAGCCAAATAAGAATGAGTGCAAAGTATTTCGGGAAATTGCAAGCTAAATGTTGCAGACTAAAAAAAACCCCAAACATATTTGACTTTCATTTATTTACTAACCAATACAATGACATTACTAATATAACACTTGGCGTAATGTTATGGTGCTAAAAGCCTGCATGCTCGAAACATAGAAATCTTTCCAACGAACTGAACGATTCTCTAACCGTCAAACGCTCAAACGGCTTTAAAGATTTTAAATCAAAATGTTTAGATTTGCGGGTTATCGACTAGTTTCTGATAATTTTTTAAAAATCCCAAAATTTGTCGAGTTTGTCAATTTTGGTGTCACTCTCATTAAAGTTTGCTCAGTTGGCCCTGGTTACAGCATTCTGTCGTTTATCTGCTTTAAGTCTTGCATATGTCTGTAGGTAGTTTTACTTTAGTGTACTTTGATTCGTTGGTGTATAACAAGTGTAAAATTCTGAAAAACGGCATATTCTAAAAAAATCAAACATGCAATGAAATAGGGCTTCGTCATTTCAAAGAATCCACTGACGTCACTTTGTGGCTAGAGATAGGATACTTATTCCTCATTATCTTAAATTGCACCTTTGTTCTTTACGAACTACTATTAAGTCGTCGACAGTACAGTTTCCTGTGAGAATGTTACGAAATCTAATAAATTAAAGAAAATTTCTTCGAGGGTTTTTTTAACAATGACAGTTGCAGAGCTTTGATAAACGAAGTCAACAGAAAATTCCTGTCAGCGAATCACTCCTTCGATAATAGATTCAAGTATTTGTCATTAAATTCAGATATAGGTGTGTCAAAAGAGTGGTGCTAATGTGTTTATAGATTCTTTGAGGAATTGATCATTTGGAAAGGGTGGGTATACCGTTTGCTGAAACTCACTTTTATCTCTACCCCATTTCGTGCCATCGCTTATCAGTTAAACACTTTAGAGTAAGAATTGTTTCTTATCAACCGTGTGTCTCTGTCAGTATGCGAATACCACACGTCATCCAGCTATCATCGAACTATATTATAGGTTAATCTTATACCAGCTTCATATACTCACCTGGCCGCTTTAATTAATTTGACAAAGGAAATGCTGTATACAACCTCACGTCCCCTTGGGAAAGGAGGAATTGCATAATAGTGACATAGTAATCAATTCAGCCGATGCATGGTACATCAATCTGTCAACAGGAACGTAAAGATCTTACTGAAACACTGGGTCGATTTTGAAAGAAAAGATTTTTCTAAGCACACGATGTCAAGTGATATAGTTAGGATTAGTATTTTCATGACATGTTTTGGAAAGGGTGAATGTTCACGATAACGAATATGTATGTGTAGTTATGATCCACAAATATAACTTTAAAGCGTATTGCAAATAGAATTTATACAGACAGACAAAATGATGGTTTATTTCTTAGAGTGTAATTATTGCTTCCTAAATTTCACTTAGAACTTTCTTGTCTGTTCAATAGTATGCAGTCCTATAGAACACAAAATATATCTAGCAGAAAACATTTAAAAATAAAGACGACCCATAAAGAAATTCTGCACTCTTTCATTCCCACATTTTTCATCTCATCAATAAACCGTTGTGGAAATATAGGCAGGTTTCTTTGTGGAATCTGCAAAATCTGAGATGACTGGAATATAAATAAAAAACGTGTTTGTGTCTATTTTGAGACCAATGGATCGAACAAGACCTTAATTTAGAGTACTACCTGGAGGAGAATAACATTTAGCAAACATGTAATCTAGACATTTCTATACAAATCGTATGCCTCGGACATTTTTCATTATTCAGTATATGTTCAAGGGTAATATTCGCATTACATGTACACTGCATAGTCATTGACCGATCAAGAGGTTGACTTTTCAGTTGATAGCTGTTCACGAAATTATCATTTTACTTTAAATGTGATTTCTGTCTTTAGTTGAATTGAACAATTTTATTTTAATGTCCTAATTTTTTTGATCGCCATAAGCATTTTCTATTTAATAATATATACAGATTGATTGATCCAGCTTTTTCCTTTGTCGTTGTTTGGTTCAACTAGTAATCTAACTTTTCAAGTGTTTAAATCTTCTCACTGTTGGTATGTTGTAGGTGATATCGAGGGTGAATTATTGCTTCGTTGGACACCACTAAGCTCCACGTTAAACCCCAACCAGACAAACAATTCACAATTTCTTTTTACAATGTACACAGATAATACAAACACAACAACAATCCCCGGAAATACGACGTTCGGTTAAAAGATCCAGAATTGCCAAATTGGATTCCTCTTTATAATGTCTCTAATATTCGATTGTTGATGGAGTGTGACTTTCGTGAGATAAAGTCGGCCCTTGTATATTTCATACATAATTACACAACAGAAATTAACAAAAAAGCGTTATTGAATCGCAAGTCAAGAAACAGTCTGATGTGCTGCCGAATGTCTGTATGACAGACATCTTGAAGTATAAAGATGTGCAGTCTGGTATCCTGACAATCCTTTGTTGAACAAAAACGCCGAAAAGAATTATTATTTCGCTTTGTTCGATGAATAAGAAGATATCCCGGATACTTCACACACAGTGACGTAGCTAACGGGGAAGCGACAGTCCCCATTGATCCTAGATGCTGTTTTCCCATGCGTTTTAGCGATACATAGTAAACATCCTGTGGATGCCGGCCAGAATAATCTCAAAGATTGATAAACTATAAAATGTAAAACATTTCACATATGTATTTATTTATTTATTATATTTATTTTAACCGATTAAATCGATTATTTTAACACGGTCTAAATATGAACTGCGACATCTAAATTGTCTGTTGTAAACTCAACTGACTGCTTGAATATAATTGTTAAACAGTGGTGGCAACAGAACAAATGTTTTATTCGAGAAACTGAAAATGAGACGAAATCCTATTATATTGGCCTCAAAGCCGATTTAGACCTCATGATCAGACCTTTGCCGAATACCAATTTATATCCAGTGACAAGTATGGTTAATGATCGTCAGTGGCGTTCCATTAATCACTTCCAAGTCATTGACCTTGCTCTTTTTATTTCGTGGACAGCATTTATGAAATATTTAACTAATATATTAAACTGATCTTATCGGAATAAAGAAAGAGTGAATTTTTGCAAAATTAAAAAGTTGGCAATATCTCTTAATTTGCAAACTTCGCCGGGATTACCACCATTAAAGTAATAAATATAGTATTATTATTTTTTGTGTGGGTATTGGTTTTATGCTTCTAATGTAGTGGATTGAAATGCTTTCTCAGAAATTGCATTCTGGTTATGATTGCACATGTAGTGGATTATGGATTAAGGCTTCTCATCCCGGGTAATCTAATTTTATAACTTACATCACGTAGGTTTTGATTTTGGGTTTCCCATCACGTAGATTCTGGTTTTGGGTGCCTCATAACGTAGGTTCTGCATTTGGGTTTCTCATCACGTAGATTCTGATTTTGGGTTTCCCATCACGTAGATTCTGGTTTATGGTGTCTCGTCACGTAGGTTCTGACTTTGGGTTTCTCATCACTTATATTCTGATTTGGGGTTTCCCGTCACGTAGATTCTGGTTTAAGGTGTTTTGTCACGTAGGTTCTGATTTGGGGTTTCGCATCACGTAGATTCTGGTCTTGGGTTCTTCATCACGTATATTCTGGTTTTGGGTTCTTCATCACGTAAATTCTGCTTTTAGGTTTCTCATAAAGTAGATGCTGGTTTTAGTATCTCAACAAGTGGAATCTGTTTTGTGGTTTTCTTCTTGTCATCTGTTAATCTAATGTGCGCCGTGGATGACAGATGACACAACATTTTGAGTCAGCTTGACGCTGTCATTTAACGCTTCAACAGTCAGTTTGACATTGTCATTTTGTACCCCCCAAAATGGCGCTATTTCCGCACCAACGCTGATTAGGTACAAGAAACTATTTTTCTAAAATGGAACCTGATATGCATCTAGATTATGAGCAAACTGATTTTGGAAGGGCTACGTTTTACCTTTATTTCTATGTCTTCAAATCGAATGCGGACATTAGACTACAATGAGAAGTGTAAGATTTATTCTTTAAGCTAAAGTATTGACTAGTGAGAGGAATAACAATTAGGTTGATATCGTGTCAGAATTATATCGTTTTGATAAGCTGCCGGAAAGCTGTTTGCTTGTATTATACATAATGTTCGAAAGAAGGTGATCCGTGGGCCACGATCCCATACATTCTGAAGCTGTTTCGAAACTGTTTTAAAAAGGTATCTTTTATCGCATCAGCATTGTAATCACAATTGTTATGTATTTCAGTGGAGAACATGAGATGGTCCCTTTTACTTGATATTATATTATTCAGAGGTACGGTTGAAGGTTTGGCTACGCAGGTTGACGGATCGATCTCTTCCACCCATGACCAGAACTGTTCATGGCGAAATGAAACGAATAGACTTTCTATCCCTTCCAGTGATCAATCAATGGAGCAAGCGGTTTAAGTTTTCAGCAAGACCTGTCTTGACACTAAACCATTCAGCCTCGAACGAGTAAACGACCTTTTTAATGTTTTCCTCAATTTCTGTGAACATTGGGTCTTGTCATGTTGAGATCTCCCACTCATTTACCTTCTCAACAGATCTCAGCAATTGCTCTTGATTGTATCTCCACAGTCATTGACAGTATCGTTCCCCACACGTTACTATTACGATCACTTAACTCGTGTACATGCACTTTGTTGTCGCTACCTTACTGGCTAACATTACACTTTATTATCCCTTTGCATTCACAATCATGGTGTGACGTTTATACTATGAATCAGTTAATGAAATAAGTTGATTGAAGTGCGTGTCTAAGAAAATGTTCACTAGAAATCATATTATATTTCCATCTCAATAGACTACTGTCTACATGTTTGCTCATCAAGCTTACTAACAAATTTAATGGTGGAAATACACAATTGGTAGAAATAACCGTATACAATAACCCTCTGTCTGAAGGCAACTCCATTATACTCTTTACTAATAAAAACAATGAGGAAATATTATTTTCAGAGCAAACAATTTCCAAAAAATCCATAGATCGATCAATCAATCAATTTATTGCTGAAGCAAGCAACCAATCCTTCAAGCAAGCAGCCTATCTTGCATGTAACCAACCAATGAATCCACCAACCAACGAAACGGCCAACTAAACAATCATGTACTTATTACCACAAGGCTAATTTTCATATTCATCTGTCACCATTGCAGGAAGAATAAAATATAACATACTTAAAATAATAATTGTTTCTCTTTTTTGCAATAATGAAGTGGTTCGCTTTAGTTGCAGCTCAGCCGCTATACGGCTGAATCTGCTATATTACGTGTAAGATGTGTTAACATTTTTGTTCCTTTTTACCAAAGTTCAGGGCACAACAAATTGATTCCGCACCGGATGAAAATTAAATCATACCTATAGAGACACAGGACAGTAAATATGATGGAGTTTCCTTTTTATTGCATGTTACCACATGTGTGTATTATTCCATGGGTATCTTAATCCAATTTGTGCTATGAATAACAATATATCCATGCAATTAATTATAGTTAATTAATAATTATGAATACATATTAACGTAAAATAAAGACTTTTCATCTGAAGTTCCACGGACATGTCACGCGTATAAACTAACTAGAACTACAGCATTGAACGAACAGAAACTGACCTATAAATAATCTTAATAAAGGCTAGCGATTTAAAACATAGTCAAAGAAGATTTTCTAAGAAAATGAACAAGAGACATTTGTGACCACTGCAGCTGATTATTGTGAATGAACTCTTATACATCAAAAGATTATGAAAAGTGACTGTAAAATGGTGATATTTTAAAGAGATGAATCTTTGAGATTTGAGAACATCAGAGGTGGAGGAGATACGGTCGTCCTCAGATCTATCACTCATACAGTAAGAGTAGAAACCTGCCAGGCTTATCTTCAAACTGCGTCGTGTTTTCACTGCGACCAAAAATAAAACAGACGGTTATCAAAAGCGAGTCATGGACGATGTATCAAAAGCAACGAGATATATTGAAAGGAAAATGATTTGTCATAGAGTAATGCAGTTTTGCTTGTTATGGACAACAATTGCCAAAACTATTGTCTGGGTGAGTATAAAAACCATCTATATCAATATCACGAGTATAAACTAACTACAACGACAGCATTTAATAAACAGGAGAATCCGGCAGATGCTGTAGGGGACTGGAAGTTACATTGATTCCCCATTAACTGGCCATTTGAGTGACGTTGTGAATGGATTCTTATAGATCAGGATTCAGAAGAGTGAATTTTAAATCATTTGTCGCATCTTAAACTTGTATTGACTATTGTGGATAACAATCTGGCTGGAGACAGCCAACGCCATTGGATATCCGCTCGATTTAAAATCATAGAAACATAAAGTATACATGCCAAGGTAACAAAATATGACTTGCTTACGTTATTGTTACATGGTTCCTGTTTTCACCATCACATTAAAAAACTTCACAGTTACAAGTGAGTTTATTTAAAAACGATGTGTGTATTTACAGCACTGTCATACGAAAAAGACACGGGATGTCAAATAAGGAGTGTACATGGAGCATAAAAACGTTGGATACTGTGTTTTGGGGCTTGATTGATATTTACTTCGCGTACCTGTAACTCTCCAAATTAGACCACATTAAAAACCAGGAAGACTGTTATAAATTTTTAATTGACTCTGACTCCCTCATTGCACTATTTTACATTTTCTTGTTATCAAAATATCCGAATTTCATTAATATACCAATTCATAAAAAAAGATACTAAAGTGTTCGGAATATGTGTTGCACATATCGTTAGGCTATAGATCAGAGCAGGGAATTCCTAAGACAGTATTGTATCAAGGAGTTTAGACTCGTACGTTCAGAAACAGCTGAATTAGTTTTATTGGTTATTATGGATAGACTAACTGACAGGGTTATTCCACTTGGATGAAAGGTCAGAAACTTTCGGGGCAGAACACATCAATCCTTTGCATAATTAAATTACTGTACCCATCTTTTATATGTCAGTGGTTCTCAGACAAATTGTAATTTTCTGAAGTCATGTCGATTATAGAATAGACCCCTGATATCATTTTATTTTACGTTTCACTTATAATGAAGGTGAAAGGGGTCGTTGTTTGCATGATTGTTTTTTGTCTTTATCAGTATTGATGTAAGCAGTTGTTACCATAGAATATTTCCTCTATTATATAATACATACAGTACCAAGATCTTTGTTAGTTACAGCCAATCAAAACTCACGGAAACTCACCTACTGTTATTTAATAATATAACACTGTGGGAGGTCTGAAATTACGGAAAGCTTGTTTATTTCACGTTCCACTTAAATTCCTACAGTGTTGTTATACTAAAGGAAAGCTATCTTTCTATATATCTGATATGAGGTTATTTGTTCCAGAATGCTCCTATACATTTGGAGTTTACTACAGAAGTGTAATAAGAGAATTGTCCTGGTGGACCCTTAAGTCTATTTTGATAAAACTAGATTTGTGTTAGCCTTTGTGACACGGAACAGGGGCTGAACGTTATGTGTGTTGGATAAAAGTCTTTTCCTTAAGTAGAATTCCAATGTCTCTGGAAATTGTAACATTTAACAGTTCTTGGTATCATCCCCATGGATGACTTAAAACACGTAAATTTGTTACAAAAACCGTATGAAAACTGAACGCAAAAAATGCGGCGTTGGGTAAAGATAAATCTGTTCTTCACGATGTGTAAATCTGGCATTGAGACATGGCTATATTGTTTCTATAGCAGGCTAGGAATGTCGCTGGAGTCAGATTGTCTGACTTGTTTCCGTTAAACTGGGTACATTGTACACTTAGACTGATTTACACTACGCTAAATTCACAGCATGTCAGAAACAAACCATTTACTCTGTCTCGAGACAATGAAATATATCTTCTTCTTGGAGGAATTTTTTACTTGGCTGACATCTTTATTGTGTTATAATAGGCAGTGCAGGAATCGCGAGAAACAAACCTAACTGAAAAAAAGAATTATTTCACTGTTGAATATATAGGTGTTACTGGCTAGTTTATATCTCTTGATGATAGGCAAGACTATCGTATTTTTGTCCGTCGTCATATAAGTGAAATACCCTTGAGTACACCGTTAAACACCAATCAAACAAACAAACAAACATCAACAGATTTTATATTAATTCGTGTAAATTCTGTATGATCTAATCCTGCTTACCTCTCTCACGGCGCTACCGAATGTCAGGATTTATAAAATGTCACATCTCAGGTAATCAGTTAAAATATTCCCTAACGATTGTTGTTCCAAGAAAGAAAAGAAATTGATTGGTTAAAACAGCAAGAACGTGAGTATAAAAAACATTTTCATTTATATTGTTTATGACTTTGTGACTCTTGAGTTATAGTGGGTGACAGTATAATTTATTTAGTTCCCACGTTTGATAATGGATACACGTAGACATCAAATGACATGCCATATGTGCCTACGAACAACAACAGTGAAGCAATTGGTCTGTCAATTTTTTTTAGCTGATTTGTGGCAATAATAAATCACCTTAATCCACATATACTTTCACATGTACTTTGCGTAAAAAATCTTTTTACAAAACCGATCATAATGATTTTTGGCCAAATTTCATAATCAAGATTTTGAGAAGTTTTCAGAAAAGCGAAACAAAAAATAACAATATGTACAAGTCTCTACAATATCAACTTGTGTGATGCAATTGTCTATGCTTACCATAAGACCAGAATGCTAGAACAATAATAGATCTTGCATTTTGCTTTCAGGAACATATTTTCTGATATCGAGGATAATAACTGCGCATCTGTAAACCTGTCAGTGTGTTTATCATTCCTGAATTGGATGAGGGATGATTTACTGATATGGTTATCTCTACCAGGAGATAGATGCAACTTGACATGCTTATCTGTAACGTGTCCTGTGGTTTTACGGACAGTTTAACAACATTGATTTATGTATTTTGATACTTCATTAACAAAAAGATTTCAAATATCCTAGGATAATGTACGTAAGTTTGGTAAATGTCGGGGGTCATGCTGAAAATTCCACAGCTCCGATAGAAACGAAATGTTGATTGAATGAAATATCGCATCATTAGCTATCGATTTAAAAAAAAAAACAGAAGAGAGTAATATAACTCATATCACTTGTGATAAATCACTTCCTAGAATATCCTGATAAAATTGTATATGAAAACTTGGGGCCACGTGGGTTCAGATAGACTTTCAAGTAAACGAATCTTGTATTATTTTCGTAGACAATGGCTGAAATATTTAATTAAATTGGAGAATGAACAGAAAATTCCTGCAGATGACTTTTCAACTCGAATATAATAACGAATCATCCATTACAATACTTTTAGCATTTATTTAAATGAAATGGCACAAACTTGTCTATTAAATCCAGTATTCAATGAAACGTCCCTAATATCAATCATGGTCTCTTTCTGAAGACTATGACGGGCGGCTGGCAGGCAGTTTTATGTAGCCCCTCCGCTCTATTACATAATGGCCACATGCAGGGAACCGATATTTTTGCTTCTTGTAATTATCCTGTTTTTTCTTTGTTTGTTGCCAATATAGTCGAGGATGGTTTCATCAACGATTCTTCGTGTAAAAGCTTGACCTTACCTGAGGATTTATTATGAAGAATCTTAATATGTATAAAAAAAAAATAAAATAAAAAAAAAACCAGTTCTTTTCTTTGACTCCTGCTGATCGACCGTGACGTAAAAAACCTGAAATATACCAAAGAAATATGTGTCAAAAATCCCATGGAAATTAATCTATATGTCCCCTATTATAGTTTTATTCACCTATTCAGTGATGTTCCAAACGCATATAAGTTAATTAGGTTACTTGAAATGATTACTTGAAATAGAGACGAACACATTAAAGGTATAATTGACACTGATATATATCAGCACATGTAATTACAGCCTGACGTGTAGCCTTAAAAAAGCTAGTTAGAAATAAAAAAAACAACAACATATGAATCAATATATACGCAACTGCGAATCACACAGAAAAGACAATTACATCCTGGTATAGTATGGCAAGTTGATAGATTTGTCGTTAAATTGCTTTCCAGATATACAAACCAATCCAAAACACAAATCCTAAAGCATAATTACTGTCAAATATCGTAGCCTTCTGCATAAGTTTTTAACCCCGGTATGGACCATGACTTCAACATTCATTTGCTTTTAATTATGTTGCTGTTCAACCAATACTCGTTACAGATCACCGACAACTTTATACTTTAACATTAGTCCAAAAACATTTGTTCTGTATCGTATCTTTTCATGACTACAGAGCATATCGTGGGGTAAATAAGTACAGACCGTGTGGATTTTGTTCCACTACATATTGGTCCGCAAGTTTTATTTGTGTGTCTGTAAATGGTGTTAAATGTTAATTTAAAAATAAAAAAGGAATTGTTAAACGGACAAATACATTAAGAATTCATCAGCAAACAGAACGCTACCGAAACCACTGTCAATGATAACATACGTTCGGGAATCGGAACTATATTGTGATTTTCGACTGAGTTATTACGTTTCACGGGAAGTGGTACAAGAAAGCCGGAAGTTCTGATTGCATTGATAGACACATCGGAGTTCTCTAGAAGCTTGTCCCATTCGGTTATTGAAACATACCTCCGAACTGGATTCTATATCAGTAAAAACTTGTATCCGCGATTAAACTTTTTATCCACATCTCCCATCTTGTGGGCATTACGTCTTTTTTCTGGGGAGTGTTTTTAATTAATTTACTGTCCCGTGTGTTTCAAAAGGAATTGGATAGTAATGGTATCACAGACGTCACCGAGTGTAGTGTCATGTCATGTAATACTTGAAGAAGGGCCAATCTAGGAGAGAATTATTGATGGGTGTTGCTTTTTGTCGGCGCCCCACAACAACTCGAGTATAACAATAATTAAATCCGTTTTACGATGCAATGGTAATATAATAAAATAATTATCAGTTTAGAAAGTGATACCATAACAGTCTGTAACATGTGCGTATATTTAAACCAACCGAGTATATCAAATTGAGTACCTGGTCTCTTCGGACAGGTTTCTACCGGTTTCGTTAGACTTAACGGGATTGGCGAATTCGCGAGTGTGTGAATTTGTGTTTAATCGGATTACATCTTGTTTTGTAATGGAATAAAGTTTTTTTTCAACAAGACAGAATCGTGTCCTTATCTATATGATAATTTTATCCTTTTTTTCTTCAATAAACCGGTTCAGTTAGTCTAATAATTAGTTGTCATACGTTTGGTGGGAGGATACATTAAGGTGTCTGTTTATCTGTAATTTATACATATGAATGAGATTTATTGTGTCCTGGCGCCCTTTGGAGTATGGGGCAAAATGATTAGACATGTTGTATCACCTTTCAGTGCGAACGTTCGCACTTTGTACGGTATTATTCTGCTCTTTATGACAAACTAATAATCGTCTATTGAGACCGTCAAGTAATTAATTTGCTCATGAGAAAACTATAAGGAATTTTACGGGATGTTATTGTTGATGAAGCTATGTTATCCGCAAAACTTCCCACAGATCAATGTTGACATGTCGGTATAATCTTTTCATAAAATCGTCAGTACAGGATTTCACGACAATAATTTGTTCTGCATTCCATTGGATAACTGATTAATATAGCAGCAAAACATGTCCCCCATTAACTCCGAATTGCTTGTCAAACTACTTAAATCAGAAACTAGCAAAATGCATTTCTCGCTCCTGCAGCGCAGTAAAAAGAAACATGAAGTCAATGATGAGAGAAAAACTTCATCGTTTATTCCAAGAAAAGGGATATTTTTACTTTGTATAATGATAAGAGTAATATAAACTGCAAATGTCTTTGTGGTACTGAATAAAATATCGAAACGAAACAAAAACCTTATGAATTGTAATAAATGTAATAATGTATATAACGTTGTCTCGCATGCGCCATATTGCCTTTGATCTAAGCCCCTCTTAACTGATTTTCTCTATCACAATGTGTTTCCCATAACTCTATTTAAGATATTGTGGCAAACTAATTCTAATGATATTGACGAATAAGATATAATGAACGAACCTCAGACCCGCTTTTCACATCGTATTTGGTATCACCCAGAGAGGAATTCTCTGTATCATACCCGCAACTCAACCGACGCTTGTTGTCTGACAATTTAGTGCCGGCAGTCAGATCCAAGATCAGTTCTTTAATATCATACTATTTATTTCAGTATCAGTTTTAACTTTTTATCTATTTGGTTGTCATTTTTTAATTCATTTGGGTTACACAGAATCACTATACATGAGCGACTGACTTGTCTTGATATGTTACTCTTGCACACACTTATGAAATTTTTGTTTGATTGGGGTTTAACGTCGTACTCCAGACTTACACAAATATACGAAAGGATCTATTGATAATAATTTGCATGGATAATGTGCCAACCATTGGGCATATTCTTTTTTGTTTGATGAGTCTTAGTTTGTGAAAACTAAGAGGTAATACATTCCGAAACATTTCTCATGAATGGATGGACGCTTCAGCTTCTTTCCAGAAAAAAACGATAATTAACGTCAGGGGGGTATACTATCCTCAGATTTACTGGTCTAAAACCTTACTTGATTGTGATTGATTCGGATGTGAGTTTATCCTCGGTTTGTATTTGACAATTGACAATATTATAAATGGCGATTAGACTGAGCGTGTTATAAGCGCCCATTGAACAAGCAGAGTAGGGACCAGAAGATCATATTGTCAATGGAGGACTTGCGCGCTTCGTGATGCTATCTGTGGACCTGGCATTTATGTACACTCACATTTAGTTGATACCAAGTCACTAGTGTGATATTTTAAAACATGCTCGATGTAAACCCAATCTGTTTTAAAACTCAGTAATCTGTGTAGGATTATCAAACAGATTGGATTAATAGAGAGCAACATTTACTGTACGAAAGGTAAGAGAGAGGATATTGAGTATAATGAGTTCAGCATCTGCCGACTCGAATAATGACTTCATAAAAGATTTACAAAGCAAATAAAAAATTGATATATTTAAATATCGTTAATTATATAGAAGTAATAAACTTACCCAGTTTGTAAGAACAAACAATCGATTTTTTGCATTAATAATTTGTATCAAAGCATTATATCCACATCATACGGAGAGCAACGTCATTGATTTATCAGCGGCTTTTAATGGGTTAGCTTCAAAACTATTTAAAGCAAAATATATGAAATGGTCTTGTATAGAGATACGCTACATTTGATTCTGTCAGAGGTTGGTTCAATCGATCATGGACATATCTTCCAGAAGCTTTGAAATCTTCACCAACTGACAACAACAAAGGCTGCCACCCTCGAAGGATCGTGTAATCCACAACTAACATCTTGTGTACCTTACATCTTTTTTCTGGCGGGTGTTTTTAATTAATTTTTCTCTTCCGTGTGGTTCTCTAGAAATCAGATTTTGGTGGTATCACTGAAGTCATTGAGTTAATTTTAATGTGATGTAAAAAAACCAATAAAGTTTCTCTTGGCAGGAGCCCCTTGAGGGAGCGGGTGGGCCATTGCCCTGCAGAATACTCCCTCGGCTTCTCCGGTTGATCGTAAGAGGCGAGAAAAGAGGTTGCTTTCTGTTGCCCTGGTGTTCTCAGAGCTAAAAGGTAACGGGAAGCAGATTTGTTTGTGATGTTCTG
>JAVFBW010130475.1:0-13847 GCA_034783835.1 Mopalia ciliata
AGCTAATGGTAGTGGTACGTGTTTTCCAGTAGCTAATGGTAGTGGTACGTGTTTTCCAGTAGCTAATGGTAGTGGTAGGTGTTTTCCAGTAGCTAATGGTACGTGTTTTCCAGTAGCTAATGGTAGTGGTACGTGTTTTCCAGTAGCTAATGGTAGTGGTATGTGTTTTCCAGTAGCTAATGGTAGTGGTACTGTTTTCCGGAAGCTAACCATGTCGTGGTACGTGTTTTCCATAAGCTAATGACACTAACCAAAACCAAATGTTTATATACCTACAATGCAGAGAGGTACAGCAAGACATTCAGGTTAGCGTTCGATGTGATTTTATTGAACGGTTCTATTAAATCAGCTGCAAATCGATCGGAAAATAAGTTCGTTTGTTTGATTAGGGTTTATCATCGTACTCAAGAGTATTTCACTTATATGACGACGGGTTGGTGCACTTCAAAGTGCTTCTTGCCCTATTACGGTGGAAAACCGGGAGAACAATCTGGTAAAAAAACACCCCCGCCATTGCCGGAGCCACATCGTATGACTTACTCATATACCTGAGTATGGACAGAAGGACTCGATCCTGTGAACGATACAACAAAGTAGGCTTGAGAAAGCGCACTCGCTAACCTCTAAGCCAAGCCACGGCCGTAAAATAAGAGAACAGAACATCAAATAATAACATGTCGTAATTCTTAATGTTAAGGGGGACACAATTGAGCTATCTCAGTTACTAGTTCTTAGATTCCAATAATGCCACACCAGCTCTTGCAGCTATTTTAATCCGAATCTTTAAATTCCACAAGGCATAGGCTGTTTGTTTGGGATGGAGTTTGGGATACGCTAAAACCTCATGTTATAGTAATATATACATTTGAAACATTTAACCCAATGAACAAAATTAATCACGAAATAACAAAATGTATTAAATAAACTCATTAGGCAGAGGGAGTTTTTTAAAAACCAGTATCAGTCAAAAAAATTAAAGGGTAAATTGTTAATCATGAAATAATAGATAAATCTGTAAAATTAACAGAAAGTCACAAAACAGAACAGAAATAAATTTCAAACGACTGTAACCATAGTCGAAAAATGATAAAATAACGTCATCACAATAAGTAACGTCAAGTAAGTAACATTTCTGACGCCACGTTTACTCACTCTGATTGATAAATCTCGCCATGAGATCAGAAGTATTGGTTTCTGTAAGAAAGTATTGCACTTAGATGTTTGTTTGTTTGATTGGTGTTAAACGTCGTACTTTAGGGTATTTCACTTATATGAGGACGGACACAAATACAGAACGTCACAAACGAATCTGCTTCCCGTTACCCTTTAGCTCTGCGAACACGAGGGCAACAGAAAGCAACCTCTTTTCTCGCCTCTTACGATCGACCAAGGAAGCCGAGGGAATATTCTGCAGTCCTGGCCCACCCGCTCCCTATATAATGAAGAGTGCCCAGAGGCCATCTGCACCTGACTCTACCAGCTAAATCTACAATCATTGTCTGAGAATCGGAGTATAATTATCAGGTTTGGCTTGGACAAGTTTTGAAGACAGGAATCTCACGACTGGTTTATGTTAGTGTTTTTTTTTATTTTAATTTTGAGCTTACCATCTGTTGACACAGCACATCGAATAGCCACGCTATTTTCACAATTATGACAGTTGGGCGCAGAGCTCAGTCTTCGACCTGCTTTATTCGCCGCTCTTTTCGCCAGCTCTTCTATCTTTTCCTCCGGGTCTGAATTAATCGATCCATTACGGACAGTGGTAGTAGCATTGGAGATCTGATTCTCTGTTGTTTCATCATCAATCATTTTGAAGTCCTCCTCATCATGTGATATTGTACTGTGTCGTAGTCTGTTATAATAACGGTCAGCCCTCTGGTGGAAGACTAAAGCCACAACAGAGATCATCAAACACATGAAGAGAATGACCACAGAGAGGATTGTCTGAAGGTAGAGAAGCAGTAGATAGACATCGGTCAAAGCAAAATTCTCATGAAACAAATTCACTGTCACTATTCAGTTCTGTTTGTTTGTTTGATTGGTGTTTAACGTCGTACTGAAGGGTATTTAAATCATATGACCATGGATTGTCCACTTCACACTGTACACATGCCTTATTACGGTGGAAAGCTGAGAGGAAACCCCGTAAAAAACACCCCTCATGATTGCCGGATCCACACCATGTGACTCGCTCATATACTTGATGGTTGAAAGGTGGACTGGAACCCATGAGCGGTAAATCAAAGTATGTTCAGTTCAAGAAGCGCACTCGCTACCACTGAGCCATGGCCGTGAGCCCTCACAGATTCTGTGATGTCACATAAAGAATATTTAATATAGATTAAATTCACGGACATGTTTTGACCTGCTTATCTGTTTCTTGGAAACTTTAATTCAAGTATGGTTGAACAACCTTTGACCAGCTTGAGGAAGATTAGAACAAAGCAAAATATCTGTTAGGTAATTCGTACTAAACAGACAATATGAAATAACTAAGGCCTATCTGT
The DNA here is from genome assembly GCA_034783835.1 of Mopalia ciliata. NCBI lineage: Eukaryota > Metazoa > Mollusca > Polyplacophora > Chitonida > Mopaliidae > Mopalia > Mopalia ciliata. The sequence goes on from JAVFBW010130475.1 coordinate 2,511, forward strand.
TCCAGGTGTTCAATACAATGAGTGAAGTAACAATGGCCTGTATATACTCTTACACCAGAATTCACTTTACTTCAATCAAAGTTCACTCAAATGACAGTGGTATAAGATTAATAAGGCTACATGTAAATCAAATTTGAAGGCAATCAATCAACTTTCTTTCAAGTTCACAAGATACATAGAAAGAATGGGAAATTTTCATCCAGTGCTAAGTCAAGACAGCATTGTTACTCTTCAAATAAAATGCACTTAGCAAAAGGGCTTGTTGTAACAGGAAGAAGTTACATTCAAAGTAATTTACCAGGTAAAAGCTGTGAAATGTATAATAGAGGCCATATTGTGGTGTCTAGTTTTTGTGAATGCAATGCCAGGCATCATTACAAAAGGGGGAATTTAATTTGAATTTAACCTCTGAAATTGTTTTCATGCGACATACAGTCACACATACAGTCAAAATCACTGAATCATCAAGTAAACCTGAATAAATCTGAGTCACTGTACCTGATCAACTCCATAATGAAAAGATGGGTCAATCTCATTCTTCGTGTGGTCATTAGCAGCAATCAATAGAATACCAGTACTCAACATGGGCACCCTGACAATGATAACAGATACAGACACACAGTTACAATCAGAGGTTAAAATGAACCAGAGTAGGGTTTGGTGTTCCTACACCTGTTTCTGGTATTAATTTTATTCTAGGGATATAAATATTCTCTGGAATTTTCAAGGGTGAGTAAAATGAAGTTTTCAACATATATAATAAATTTGATTTTTTTTCTATGTATCTTATAACTTCTAGCAGTTGGGACAGAGAAATAGACTTTACCACAGGGCGTCTTACATGTTATTTCTGTGGCCTGTCCCAAAATTAGAGTGTCCCAACTTATAGAAGTTATAGGGTATTAAGGGTAGATTTGGTATTCTGAGGGTTAAAAAAAACTTGCAAATGGGTCTATTTCTATCTCCATCATATTTCTAACAGCATCAATAAGAAGAATTAATATGTGAAATTTTTTATTTTTATTTTTTTCCTATTTCTAAACAATGCTCATAAAAACATTGAAACAAAATCAGAAAATTTAAGAATTACCCAAACCCGAACAAGATAAGCCAAACTCTGATACGCAGAACATAACACAGACTCTTCACCCTCTCCAAACAGATTGCCACGGCGATCATGGCTGTCCAGCATCGAGAAGACAACACGCCGATCAACAGAATGACGAACTGAGCATAGTGTTGCCAGGTGTCATCCACGTCTAGTGTTCGATAAAGCACCATTCCAAGACAAGCCAAAAACTGGAAAAAGAGAACAAATCTTAATATATAATAAAGTATTATCAGATGGCTTAACTTAAACTTTAAAAACATTTTAAGGATAAACCTGTGTGTGGATTTTTTAAAAATATTTACCCCGTAAATTACAATTAATGTTTGTTTGTTTAATTGGTGTTCAGTGTTGTGCTCAAGGGTATTTCACTTATATGACAACGGATTGTCTAGTTCACAGCCTTATTAACGGTGAAAAACCGAGAGGAAACCTCGTAAAAACCACCCCTGTGATTACCAGAGCCGCAACATGTGATCGCTCATATACCTGATTGTCGACACGCGGACTTGATCCCATGAACAGTACATCGAAGCAGGTTCAGTTTAGGAAGCGCACTCGCTACCACTAAGCAACGCCCGCGGGCTTACAATGTATGAGTTCACTGTATCTGACACACACACACTTCTACAGTGCACACACTAAGTTACAGAGTTTGTCAGATCTCTTAAATGATATAGAATGTGGTGATTTCTCCATGAATGTCACCTCTCCAACCCTGTCTTGAAGAGGTACAGTTACTATTGGATAAATTTGCAAAACAGTCTTTCTACAGTTTGTCATAATACATGTACTACTTTGTTACATGTATGTTGTTCTGAATGTAGCTATAATTTATAATATTCATATCACTCTGTAAAACTAAGGGGAGGTAAGCCAGACATACCTGTGAGAATATCAGACACAATGTAAACTGATGAGGGATTCGTCTCCACTTCCTTGATAACACAAACACACCTGCCACCCATACCTGAAAACAATGCTGAGTGTGTCAGTCAGGAGTACAGAATATCTCACAGGGAGAGTACTAGATAGATTTGTTTTTTTTCCATGTTTGTAACTTGGAGAATTATGTCAACAATATTTTTTGTACATTTACATTTTATTTTGCCATAAGTTTAATCTGCTAAAGTGTTACAAAACTGAGCAGAAATCATATGTTTTTAAAAACATTTGTTACATTAAAATAGACATAATTCTCCACAAATTAACAAAACCCTTTGGGTGAAGCCAGTTAACCTGTGACTTTTCATAATATGCCTATATAGATGGCTCTGTTTTTGGGGTCACTGCTTGCATTACAGAAGAACAGACAGACAAGGGGTAAACATAGTCTCCTCCAGCTCAACTGATAGGGGAATAATAAACAGAATATGCTGTCAATCTGTTCAATAAACACATTCCCTTGACAACTTTTTAATGTTTGATTTTGTTTTTATTTGGGTTGCCTGGGTTGGAAATAGTCTTTCACCATAAAACAGTCTTGGTAAACATAGATTAATAATAAACTGTAATCTCCCAAAGGCTACAACAAAACCAGATATATGCCCCAACATGCAGTAAGCATTACAAGAGAAGGGCAGATAACTCACACAGCAAATCATGCCCACTATGGAAACGTCCATGGAGGTCTCTAGTAGGAGTGCCTTATAATCTGTCTCCGAACTCACTACAAGAGTCATCATTTTAGCAGACACAAACATTATCGGAGCAGCAACAAATGTACAAGCCACCATACCTGAGGCTATCTGAGGAAGGAAAAAAACAAACAGTTGATGTAACAACTAAACTGTAGCCTATGTAAAATTTTCAGCAAGTTACTTCAGCAATGATAATATCAAGCTTAATAAATCAATAAAATCCTGACAGTTGTATTAGAAATGATAGAAAAGTATGTAACAAAAATTTCATAAATGGAGTTTTATTCCATATTTGATTATTTTTTGCTGAGCTCAGATATCTCTTTACTACAGATAGCTCCCTTAACCTTCAATGGAGTGACCTTTACCCACTTGAGATACCCCATTACATGTTATTCCTTCAACTGACCCGAGTTGCCCCATTCAATGGAGCACCCTCAACTGACCTAAGTTACCCCTTCAAGAACTCTTAATTAAAGGAAGGAAATTATTTCGTTAAAAATCTTAAAGCATGGATATAGACTAGCTTACTTGTTTTACATATACTTACAATTTCTGTAGCTGTGGCGTACTGACTGGCATAGAGAAATACGCTGGGAGCTGTTGGGAATGTCCCGTATAGAAATCCATACATACTCAAGGAAATCGTTTCATTTTTAACTCCACCTGAGTGTAAGGCACTCACAACTTCCCACGTTATCAAAGGCAATAAAATACTGAAAATAACCAAACATAAACATTGGATAAAGATGAATGTTGAGGACACTATTGTTTTATTAATTTGAACAAAATTTAAATACCAAATTTTATATTTAATTAAGGTTGTGTGTAGGATTTTGTTAAATATTATTGTGGATATTTTTTTACGCCTTCCTAAGGGTATTTCCCTTATATAACAGTGGTGTATTCCAACAATAATTGACACTAGAACAACCAAGAGAAGCATTTCCATAATGTTAAAAAAATTTCCTCAAGTGCTAAGTATTGCTACTCTTTAAACAAATTGCCCTTTATAAGCAAGAGGGCTATTTTTGTCTTGTAAGAAAAAAGAAAAAAATGATGCTGACCGAGAGATGGCATACTTGTATACATGTATGTATATGCATTCCTCAACAAAACTATGATAATTTTACGCTGTCTTGTCAAATCATGTACTGGTAAAGCAATATCTGAGACATACGGAGCTCTTTCCCTAATATTATGTGTACAAATTTTGTCATATAGGTATATAATGTCATGTAAAAGCAATTATTCATTTTTTAAAAGCAAGTGACCTTTCGAACTCTGGGTGGGAGCCAATAATGAAGGCTGTCGCCGGCTCCACACAATGAACCTATCCACTTACGTTTTCGCCATGATGAGTAGAATAGGCACAAGAAGACCAACACCTAATTGCCCATGAACTTTCCCAACTAAACTAAGACCAAGATAAAACAGAGCTGAGGCACTGTAGGCATCACCTGAAAAACAGAAAACAATTACTTTATATGACAGCTAAAGTTTGCTGATAATAAATTAATCCACTTATTTCCTTCAGGTTTAATAGCAGTAAGAGGACCCTGCCAGGCATAGATGTCCGGTGAAAGCAAGCGGAAGCCCTTTTTAAACCACTTTGCATATTCGAAACTAATTGTTACCTGGAAATCATGTCACATATTAAAGTTTTTTTTTTAGTACTACATGTCAGGTCAAAAATACTAATAAACATAGGAAATATAAATTTCTCCACCTCATTGATAATAAAATAAATGTTAGATGTCAATTAAGAAACATTATTTCTATTCTATTATAAACAAGGGCTTTAAAAACCATTAATCTAAATCGCAATTAATCGCGATTCACACCCCTTGGTTGGCTTCTCGATTCAGTACACTCAAATTTTGATTCAGTTGATTTATAGGAAAATGGAAATTTCCATTTTATATTTCTTATATGTAACTTTCATGCTGTATCGGGCAAATTTTGTAATGTCTTATGCCTGTAGCTCATATTATGTGATTAAAACTGCATAATAAAGTTTTGTTTCTTCTTGTATATTTCTTGAATTCGTCTGTCTTGCACCTTACTGTTACATGTACATGTAATTCATATCTCTTCCCTGTTGTTGTATTTTACCCTATGAGTTGATTGGCTGTATGTTGTCATGGTCCTCCGTTACATGCATAAAGCACTACATCGGCAGAAAATACCAACAGCATTGGTGATTATCATTACTAGAGAAAGCACAGATCAAACAAATATGCACACATTTAACATTATTTACTCAGATCAAAATTATATTTATGCTGTGTTTTCTTCCAATACAATAAGCAGAAAAATTTACATTTTACTGTAAAAGCCATGTGTATATGGTCATACATGTACTTGTCATGTGTTATTCATTGGGACAAACACTTACCTAAAACTTGTAGTATATCAGATATAATGTATGGTGTTGTTTGCTTGAAAATAAAGTTAGCAGCAATTCCTAAGGCTGTCATGAATACAATCGGGTTGCTAACCACGCCCTTGACAACATGGAAGATCAAGGTAAATGCTCCGCTGTGAGTTTTCTTTGTCCGATTTTTATGTATTTCTAACATCATGAAACCAATAGGGTTAAGGAAGACTAGAGAGATGGGGGCCACGAGGTAGATATACTTCAAATAGTCTGGATGTGACTTTTCATATAATGCCTGAACTGTGAACAAAAAACAAAATGATATGTTTAAACATAAACCAGAACACTGAGTTGTGAATTAATATTGATGTTCATATACTTTGATCTTTAAATTGATAATATATTTGTGTAGCTCTAGAACTGATTCCTTCTGGTACATGTTACATATAAGTCTTATCTCCACTGTCTATTATATCATCCCAAAGTTTATTACCAACAGTGTACAAGTGGGAACCGTAACAAATTTAATTAACAAATTTTTGTTAGATATTTATTTGAGGTAGTTAAGATGAATTTTAATACTATTTATGTCAATCATACCCCATGATGAAGAAATAAATCAATTGATTTAACAGAATCACTAAACTAAATTTACAAATTTAATGTAACAGTGAAAGCAAGCAGAGTGTCACCTTTTTAGAATAGTCATACAAATCCTATAAGACAGAACCAGAGATGGAAAGTTTTGTGGCTTTTACATGGTAAATAACAAAAACTCATCAAATTTACAGCTTCATTTTAAAATAACTACCGGTACATGTTTTAAAAATATGTTGTATTGTTTTGCTTTGATTTACCAGTCACATGACTAGACATTCTGTTGTCCTGTAAGTGAAATACCCTTGAGTATGAAGTTAAACCCTAATCAAACAAACAAATCAATCATCTGCTTTTCTAATTTCCCACAATGTTTGAAATCATACTCTCCAATATTCATAAAGATTAATGGCACTAGAATATTTGATGATTATAAACCAGTGAATCCTCTATGTTCCAGATAAACTACCAGATACAAGGTTCAAAATACAACTTAATTTTCTGCTTATAAACATGTGAATCTTTATTAGTTAATTTACTGACTTCAAATTTGACCCTGATGTTCCAATAACAGTACAATAATAACAATGGCTTTGCTAGATCAGTTTCTGATATTAATACTCCTGTAGATAAAATATGACAATATACAGTGTGCTTACCTATTGGGTATCCAAAAGCAAAATCATTTGATTGGGTACTGAATATTGCAAAGAGACCAGCATTTCCAAGGTTCACAGGTCTTTTCACAAGGATTGTGAAGAAAACAACAATAAAAAATATCACAGTCTTGGCAATGAGAATACTGGCCAAGAACTTCCAATTGACTTGGTCAAACTTCAGCTCACACATACTCTTCAGGAGGAGTGATGGCAGACAGAACTTTGACACAAAGGTCCCTATGCCTTTAGCTTGAGAACCACTGATCATGTTCGCTCTTCCAGCGAGATAACCCGCAAAGATAATAGCAAAACACTGAATAATTGCTGGATACAGATTGTTAAAGGACACATCCTCTGACCCAGAATTCCCAGATGGTGAAGGTGTCGTTGTGTGGTTCGGGTTGGCCGAAGCTCCTGTAACAGCTATCCCTGTGTGGTCTATCGACATATGTTGAACCAACGACAACATGGTTGGTTTGTTTGTGCTACCTCTCAGTGAACATCTAAAGTTTCTCTACGCCTAGCTCATAAAAACTGGAACCTGTAAAAGAGACATGATTTAATACTTTTAAAAAATATCCTCTTCATTCTAACATTACAACATAAACATGTGTTAAAAACTCACATCATAAAGAGCAAAGTTACTCTTATCATGCCTGTGCTGATGGAGAGAAAGGACAGAATGAGGTCTCCTCATGGTTTAGGCAAACTTAATTTATAGGTTTCCCAAACTGTTTGCAGTCTTCATTTAAATTTGCTACTGATTTTGACAAATTTTGTCATCAGATTATGAATGAAAATTGTATTTTAAAGCAATTTTACTTTACTTTTCAGTTCACAGAGGCACATTTATGTATTTAAAAAATCAGCAAACCAGGGGAAAATGTCTCACTAAATCCTATAGGACAGATTTTAAAGTTCTGCCAGAAAGGATTACAGCACAGGCCTGTTTTAGTAACATCATCATATGCAGTTTATTTCTCAATTATGACAAAAGAAACTTGGCAGTTTATTTCTTAATTATGACAAAAGAAACTTATCATGTTTGGCACTGCAATACTATACAATCGTGACTTCCATGTTAAATTATATGTTTCAAAAGGGAGGTTTCCAGTTATGACGTTACGCAATAGAGTGATAACAATAACGTTATCTGTTTACGGCATGTTGGAAACATGTTTTAAAACATGTTTCGTCAGATAAAATAAGGTTTTATTTAGAATTGTGGACATTTAAGCTTAAATAAGTTACATTGTTCATACATATAGGCATGAATCATAAAAATAATTTGGATCCCTTCCATTATAAAAAAACCCCAAAACTTCCAGAACCTGAAGGTATGAAAAATTTATGCCCACAAGTATTGTATGAATTATTTCACATGCACAAATTTCCTACAAGCACTCTTCTTTACTATCTGTTAACACTCAGTGATCATACTGAATTATTTCAACATACATGTACTTCTGTTTATATCATAGTTGTGGTCTACTAAAGGTCTCCATCAATGTTACATTCCTCTTCGTAGAATTTGAATCGGTTGAATTTGCCAATAATGACTCTTTACCCTAATTATTTTATTATTCTGATTCATCAAGATGCGGATACAGCATCAGGACAGCTAATGATACCTTCTTCATTATAAAACTAAATAAAGCTGAATATTGGGAACAAATCTTATATGAGACCGCTGACATTGATGCATATCTCTGGATGATAACTTTTTACCATATTCCTAATTCTTTAAGAATTACCTCATCAAATAACAAAGCCACCGTGTGTAACTCCCTCCTATAGATCATGTCGATAAAATGATTATATGGTGCATGCCATCTCTTTCAAATCAAGAGACAAAACATCTCCAAACTCTGAATAACACTGGTCTGAAGTTCTGGAGCGCTCAATGAAATCTTTAGGTCAATCAACTAACCCAGCTGTATCGTCAGTATGGTTGTTTTGTTCATGAAACTAAACCGCTCAGCAACAAAAGTCCATTTACATGCATCAACGGTACTAATAATTACTCTCTAAACTGTGTATCACTCCAGGTAACTAGCTAGAAAACAACAGGTTTATCCCCACAGGTGTTCCTTCAGTTTGTGAGGAAGCTCTCCTTGTCATGTGACTGGTAAAATGTGTGCTCAATGACCCTGATTATACTCAAATCAGAGATGGAATGAGTTGACATTTTTTTATTATCAATTCTCAATCAGTTGTAGACAGAGTGGTCAGTACATGATACAGTCTGTATATAACAGGTACTTGTGGTTTGAAGATGTAGAAATAAGGTCAGTAAATGTACTAGTAATACACTATAGCCTACATCTGAATCTAATAAAAACAAGCTGAGTAGCTAGCAGGTCCACCACTAGAGGTTGTTTTGAAAACATATGCTAATAAGATGAGACTATATTTCAAGTTTCAAGTTAATCTAAATTTGTTACAGAGTTAGATTGTTCACAACATGTACAGTAATGAATACTGTAAAATAATGCAATGGCGACCATCTTGTTTTAAGGAACTTGTTGAAATTCATTCTGATCCATTGACTTAAAAAAAGCAGGAAGATATCTTCAAAGTTTAAAGTTAATTTGTGAATTTATTATCTATTTATTGCGTTCATACAGGCATGAATATTCTCAAACTATGCCATTTTGTTTTACAAAAATTTAATTGCATCGCCCTCTTTTATACACAAGGGGAAGCTACATGACACGAACAGACATGAATATGCTAAAATTATGTAATAATTTATTTGTTTGTTTGTTTGATTGGTTTGTTTGTTTGATTGGTGTTTAACATCGTACTCAAGGGTATTTCACTTATATGACGATGGACAAAGATACAGAACATCACAAACAGATCTGCTTCCCATTACCTTTTAGCTCTGCGAACACCAGGGCAACAGAAAGCAACCTCTTTTCTCGCCTCTTACGATCGACCGAGGTAGCCAAGGGAGTATTCTGCAGAGCCATAACCCACCCGCTTCCTAACGGGGCAAGTTACAAACAAACAAGAAGTATTGTCAGTGGGCATTTTCCTATATCACCTCCTGTTTTATTTTAAGTGTTCGTCCTGTATATGTTCCATAAAAATAAAACTGTCTGAGTCACAGTGAGACGGATTAACTTCAAGTGTAGTATCAATTAATAACATCAGGGTTTGTTCTTTCTATTTTGTCAATAGATCGGAGTTTAATTTCTCTAACTTTCAATATTTCTTTCTTCGTTCAACGAGGCAAACAAAAGCAACAAATTTAATTGGTATTTTCACTGAGTTTTTCTAATTCACTCTTTGCATTTTATTATGAACTGAACAAAATGCTTGCATATGTTTTTCTATTGATATCAAAATATTTTTTGAATACATATAGCTACATTCTGTATAACTTTGGGTAAGGTTAATTGAAATGCTTTGTATTTCTTTAAAATCGAATTATGTCCATTATACTCCAACTAAAATACATGAGTACCTACTATTTTAAGGCCCTATCTATAACTGTTTTTGTTCATTAGTAGAATATTACCATTCTCCTCTCTTCAGCATATTTGTTTCTTTTTTCCTCGCTCTTCTTTTTTGCATATTTAAATGGTCACAAAAGACTATAATTGCATTTATTCAATCCTGTAGACGTGTAGGCCCATATGGTATAGTCTTACATTTGTTAGAGATACAGAGTTAGATTGAACATAACTGTAATTTTAAGTGCGTTCAAAATTTCTCATAACATGGTACGTATGGGTAGTTCTTTGTTCTTTTTTTAAAATGTATTTGATCATTTACACTCGTAATCTTCACAATCCAAATAATCACTGACGCGTGACTCTCATATTTTATTCCCCTTGCAGCCCGGTACGGGGTAGTTAAATCTCTGCCATACTCTTCTGTGAAGCAGTTTTAATAGTATATCTGCCCAAGGTATTACTTTCTTTTAACGAGTCGGACGGGTATATATTTGTGTCATTAAACACCGCTGAATCCCTTGCTTATTATAGTCCAGTCATAAATGAACCATGGGTGAATATTTCCGCCGCCTGGCAACTTTCGTCATGAGACTACACAGGTATTAAGCTGTAGCTTTACTGGTTTGAAAATTGACATTGACGGCATGTTAACATCGCAAACTGAGTTGTACTTGTCTACTTGGATCACAGTAAGTCATAACGCCGTCCACCGTTGGCGGGTAACACTTATCAACTAATACTACAGCTTAATGCGCGCCTTATTAATTTATTATACCAATATAATACCTGTCCACTTGGGTTTAGTTAACTTAAACAGTATGAAACTCTCACACCAGGCAAAAAAAAAAACGTTCTTGCGAAAGGAACCAGATAATGCACACACTGAGAAGATTATAATGATTTTAAACATTTAATGAAGATTATAAACTTTAAGTGTTTTCAGTATTTTCTTTATTTTGGGTAATTATTTTGCCTTGAGCTTTTGCCACCAATCAACACTTTTAATTAGAATATAAAGGGCATGTTGGTCGGTCAGAATAAATAACACAACATCAAAACAGCGCTCCTTGTGTATGGCATTTAACCGAACAGCATGAGACTTCCGCTGCATACATTGAAAAGACAAGTCAATTCTTTTGCATTACCAATAAGTTTAAAATGAGTATTTCAAACATATTACCGAGTTCTTGTCACGATAATACCAGTCAAATCTCCCCTCGCCATGTATAATACATGATAACAACATATCATTACTTGTCAAGGAAATACACACTGGAAAATTTGTACAACCCATGAATCAGTCATACTAATATAGAATATTTAAATTTGTGTAGACCTCAGCCACATTTAACGAAACATTATAATCCCTCGCTACCACAATGTACAGGTGGTAAAGATCTTTCGGCCTGCCGTTAATTTTTCGGAGATTGCCAAATTCAGAGACGGTGTATGTGTATTGGCAACTTATGACAGCCGCCCTAGCTGTAAA